>VZRX01007067.1:177936-309605 GCA_013398075.1 Notiomystis cincta
TTTATAAACATTATGAAAACACTTTTTTTTTTTTTTTTAAACATGCTAGTTAAAAAGTAAAGCTGAGGGCAAACTATTTGTTTCATTTTAAAAGTAATGACTTTGAGAAAGTTCTGGACGGCTGGGCAGGCTACACGTTTGCGACAAGCTCTGAGGAGTAATTATGTGCATGTTTGTACAGCTCTGGGGTGGGGTGGGAGCTCAGAGTCTTAATTTTCCTATTTATTACAGAAGATAAGTGCAGAGCGATATGCCTTAGCTGAAGTCACATAGGAAATCTGTAGGCAGACCTGTCTTTTATGTTTGCTGCATGGGCATGGCAGTGGTTCTCAGAAATCGTTGAGGTTTTATGGTCTGGGCAAGACAGGAGCAAAGAAGCAAGAGAGGAACGTATCTGGTTACTTCAGACAAATGAATTTGCAGATAAATTTGTTATTTGCTCCACAAGCACGTGCAGTAAAACTGCAAGAGCAGAGCCTCAGTTACAGCTACGGGGTAAGTCATAAGCAGCCTAATGAGGGGAGACGTCTGATGCTCATGTAAATTGGGGATATATAAGAGGCTTATCAGTTTAATTCGACGTTTATCTCAGTGATTCACAGCTCATTTTAATGAGCTGCTTCTGGAGACAAACCTGCAGGAATGCTTTTTTTGAGCCAATAGAAAATCCAGTGTTTGCTAGCATCAGCCCTGGGTCTTTGGTACCTGTCCCAGGGTTACTGGTTTCAGGGTTTCAACTGAAAGTTTTACCAAGGTGGAGAACAAGCTGGGTTTCCATTGCATTATTGATATTTAGAATTCAACTGGAGCCTTTTTTTATTGTCTAGTGGAGCTGTCTTTTCCTCCTTGCCAAACCAAGACATCTTTCTCATAAAAGACTGAGTAATTTGGCTGGAGAAGCAACTTTTTTGGATAGATGATCTGAGCATTTTGTTTCTGGCTATCTCTCTCTGTTCCTTACTCCCCACCCCATGTTTCCTGGAATTTCATCAGTGCAGAAACCCCTTTGATTTGTGTGTCATATGGCCATACAGAGCCCTGAACTTTTAAGAAAATTATATTTATTTGCACTGATGCTTAATTATTCCTTGGAAAAGCGTTTTGCAAGACAATTTTATGAATCTCCAGAAGACTTCTCATTCCAACTCAAGTGCTGGGCTTAGAGTTCATGCTGAGTATTGCACCAGGCCCAGGGCCATGAAGGAGTTAGGCAGGTGACTGCTATGAAATAAGGAAATCAGCTGTGGGTGCTGGTTATAGGTGCACTGCTGGGTCAGGACATCACCCGACTTCTTCATTCAGCAAAGCATCTCGACTGCCAGGGTGCACTCATTTTCTTTTGACACTGAGCAGCTCTGAAAATCCATGCCTGATCTGTCTCACAATGAGCACCCTGCACTGAAGGCTTTGCTGTCAGAGACCATGTGGGAATGTTGGTGTCAACCCGCCCTGACATTTTCTCTTTTGCCCTTTCCCCTTTCACTTTATCCCATTGACTTAACACAAATAAAGCGTCTCTCTCTCTCTCACGTAGCCCAAATGCTGCTTGCTGCCCTGTTTAGCTTTGCTCCATGGACAGCATGAACAGCCTGTCAGGATGGTGGGTTGAACTTGGCTCACAAGGTCTTTTAGCAGCTCCAGCCCTGGCTGTGGCATCGCTCAGCCTCGGAGCTGAGCTGTTGGGATCCATCCTTGCAGTGGTGGCTCTGGCACTGGCCCTTTGCAGCAGGCAGCTGCTCCTCCAGGATGCAGAAACCATGGATGGGACCCTGAGCTAACAGCAGGGAGCTCTCTGAAAGAGGCACCAAGCTGTGGGACTATTGCAAAGCTGGGCTGCCAGGACAAATGGGTTAGACTGACCCAGTATAAATCCCTGGAAGCTGGTGGTGAGATTATACCCTTCCCAGCAGGAATCCACTAAGAAAACTGTGCTCCTTTCATAGGCTGGGGAGATGCTGTTGCATTTAGGAATAACTGTAGAAAGACTGTCTGAAAAGCTGTGGAGGAGGGAGAATTTTTCTTGTGGCTCTGCAGTACATAGAGTTTATTAAGAAACCATTCCAAATTTCAGCCTCAGAGATAATAGGACAAGACATACTTTAAATAGAACCAAAGGGAAAACAAATTCACAACAGATGTTAGAAAATATGTAAATATATATTTATATTTACATATAAAGCCCTAGCCTTTGCCTGCCAGACAAGATTGCTAGGACCAGAGTGTGTGTCATCATCCCAGCTGCACTGGGAATTGTCAAAAATATTTCTTTAAATGTTCCTTCAAACTCTGTTGTTCTCTTTAATGGCACGTCCCACAGCTTGACAGTTTAATCAGAAGATGTCTTGAGAGAAGGGATCTGCTGCCTGAGAAGAGGTCTTTGCTAAATTCCCATACAACTCAGTGCCACAAGGAATGTTCAGTTAGCTCCAACCCTTAGAAACCCCAAGGTAGTTAAGGCCCTTGCACTCCCAGAAAAAACTGTGTCAGAGTGGAAGGAGGCAATGGGTAACAGTCAAGTATTACATCCCCAGATGGTGCAAACTGATGTTGGCCAAACCTGGACTAGCATCCAGCCTTAAAACCCAAATTCCTATCATTGTGAAACTGTGGGTGGATTGAGTGGGAATGGCTTCCAGCCCCACATGCTCACCATTTGATCTCTCCATATGAGGAATTCTGTATTTTCAAAAGTAGTGTTAGAAATACCTGCTTCTGAGAAGCCAATTTCAGCTGCCTACACCTGAATTTTTGGAAGTGACAGCCACCATCTGTTCTCCCTGATCTCAGCCTGAGCTTGGTCCCAGTGTGCTTACAAGGATAAGGCTTACTGGACCTCAGGCTGAACATTTCAGAACAGAGATACTCTGAAATCTTGTGCCTTTTCTTAGTTGTCTGAGGTCTTTCAAAACATTGACACACCAGAGCATTGTAAAATTTTTGGGAAATTGAACAATTCTTCAGCTGAATAGGAACTTTATCGTTAGTGGTGATTTTTCAGGAAATCAAAATGGTTTTAATTTCTCAGGAGTGTATGTCTGCAAGTACTGCATAGAAGACAGGAAGCTTCAGCCCCTTAAAAAAACAAGACACTTGCAAAGCTTTCAACAACCCAGAGCTTGAGTGTTACAGTTTAATAAATCTGTCCTTTCCTAAGGGAAATGATGCTTTAGTCAAGTTTCTAATGTGGTCTTATCCCAGTGTATCCCACCAGACTAGTCTGGATGGGCATGGAAATTGTCCTTTTTTGACATTAATAGAGAAGACACAAAAAGCCCAAATAAGTATCACATGAACAATGTCACCTGCTTTATGAAGAAATAACTGCAGTTGCTTTTTACTAGAACCAAAATGCTGTTTCCTGAAAAGTTCTGAATTTAGCAATGACTTTGGTGGGTTACTGTGGAACAAACAAAATTATTGATGATTACAGAAAATGTGGCAGAGTAGGGGCAATATTTCATCTTGGAGAGAAAACAGAGGGACAGTCTTCTCTTGCACCGGATATGAGTGAATAAATTAATTTCCTCCTGGTGTTCCATTCTGAAATTGGAGCAGATTTACTGGACCCTCCCTCATTCCTTTTCCCATAGCAAATACAAGTAGTTAGGTTTGCTCACAGGAGATGCAGATTTGTCCCTCGTCACCATCTGCAGCAGGACCGCAGCTGCACAGAGAATGGGACCCTGCTGCCTGACATGCTGAGGGAGAGCCCTTAGAGCCCTCCCGGGAGCCCTGGGACAAAGACAACTTTAGCGTGAGAGAGGGATCAGAGCCCTTAATTCGCTTTAATGGGGCTGCCAGGGACAGCTTTTGTTAAAGTTCTGCCATGCAAACAAAGGAAGATTTGCATATTTGCCTCTCTGACATCAGCACGCTCCCCAACACCTGCAAAAGCACCCTTGCCACAGAGGGCATCTCTAAAAATACTTCAGAAAATACACGTGTTGGGAGTGGACCTGGTTGCTTCAAATAGCAGAAAAGCCTTTTTTGCCAACACACTCACCAAACCTCAATTAAAACTGTGCTGTTCCACCACAAAGTTATCTGGCTTTTCTTCAGGCAAAGCTGGTACTACTGAGACAGGAATTCCTGCATTAGTTAATAATATGCCTTCTCCCTTAAACCTTTTCTTCTGCAAAGGTTTAAAAGCTGAAGCAAGGTCCTCCAGTTACAGAAACTATGCTCAAATCAGCTTGAGAAATGGCACAAAAGCAGCATCACTTTTGACCAGTCAAAGCTTGTCCTCACTGCCTGCATGAACATTCCATGGCTAGTGGCAAATTCCCAGGAATACTGTGAGGGCACACTGACTAACTGCCCACTAGAAGGAAGTTGGAAGCATCCATCAGAAGGCTCTGGATTGATTTAGTCCCCTACCCTGGTATAAACACTCCTCACCACACACAAACACTTGGCTGACAGTAGAAAGCCTGCAAAGCTCGAAGGAGAGATTTGGGTTTTCACCACTAAAGCATCCATAGTCTCCTTTGCATGCATGTGAATAGAAAGCCTTTGTTCAGATCAAGCCAAGAAGAAATAAACTGCTGTTGGAAGGTCATTTCAGCTTGCTTGGAGGGGTAAGGAAGAACTAGAAAAAATAACCAAATGGAATCTTCTTAGCAGTGATTACAAATACTGTCTTTCATCAGAACAGGCATGGTTTTGTTAGAAATATCTATTTTTGTGTTGGACTAATTCATTGTAGGTTCAGGCTGGAGGTTTTATAAAGGTTTTAGCTACCATGTTCCTGAGTGTCCCCCTTGAGGCACCCTGGGGAGGTTTGGTTTTTAGACAATGAGTGGTTCCTACAAGGACACAGCAAATGTAGTGCTCAATCTGCCTTGCAGGTCATGGTTGCTTCTCTGAGTGATGCTTGTCAGCATTCAGGAAATTATGGGTTCAGCTAGCTGCTAGCAGAGGAAAGATGTCCCTTAATCTGTTCTCTGTTGATATCTGGAGGCTTTGCTTGGGTTTCATACTCCACCATAATGTAAATCTACCAGCAGGTTGGGAAGCAACCATGTTAAGTCCATCTTCCAGCAAAGAACCACCACTTTTGTTAAGAAGAGTTTTGCTACAACTAATGAACTCATTTTAAAGGGAGAGTAGGGAGTGGGCCCATGTGACATTTCAAATATGACTCTGCCAGGATTTCCTAGTCCTTTTTATGAAATCTTCCCCCTTATCTCTCTCATATGAACCCTGATTCACTAAATTACTCCTATAAATAACTTTCACATGTTTAAAGGTAGGCTGCCTGACTGATCCTTGCTGACTCAGGGCCATGGCTTTCTATCTGACAGTGAAATGCTACCCAGGAAAATCCCCAAAGGTCAGTTTTCAGTATTATTTTTTGACATGAACTCAAAAGAGGTTGGCAAAAATGCTTCAGTAGTGGTTTTCCTGAAAAAACAGCAATATTATAAATCTGTCTTTCAGCAAATATGAAGCTTTGGTACAAACCACAGCTTGCCTGGCTATGTCCTGTTTTCTTCTTCTATTTTGAGTATTTATTTCTGCAGATAAATGGCTTGCAGTAGTCTGTCACACAAATGGTCATTAACAAATCAAAGCTGGGATTTTCAAAAACAGTCAGCATAAGCCTAGCTCTGCTCTTGTTCAAGTTACTGGCAAAACCTCTAGAGATGTTATTTTTCTTTTCCTACAGATAAGCCTTTCTTTTTCTTTCTCATAAGCCTATCCTGTGCCCAGAAGAGTGTTTCCCCATTTCTGGTAGGATCATTATAGGAGTTATTGCATAAGGAATGAACACTTGGGCAACATAAAAATGATAACCCTGATCTTCTTTTATATAATTATGGATTCAGAAGGAATTAAATCAGCGAGCTTAATGTTGGAGAGAAAAACTGAAGATGTTGTTCCAGTACATCCAGGGTCACTGTCATATTTGATTTTGTAGCCCATAAAATCTTCCCTGCTGTAGTGGACAGGCCATTCTTGGCTACATCTAAAATGACTAGCTTCATGTGCTGACTTTTCTTTCCCAAATGGCACAGGTAAGCTCCTTAGGCTATGGTTTAAATTTCTTTAAAAACCCAACAAAAATAATTAAGCTGACCTTTAACCTGCTTGGTTTCTTTTTAAGTGCCAGAGTAAAGTGAACAGTCTTTGAAGGAAAGAAGATGCAAAGTCAGAGCTCAAAGCGAATGGATATTGGAAGGAGTCTCTCCTCACCTCCTTCCATACTGGGTTTCCCTGACACCCTGTGGGCCATGTAGCACTTCTAGCACAGGCACACGCTGGGCACATCAGCAGCAGCCCCCACTGCAAGCCCACACCTTGCTCCAAAAGTGCCACCACACCCAGGAAACCTCCAGGATCCCTGTTGTGTTGTCCCTCCCAAATATCCTCTGCACCACACATACCTTGAGCTGAATGACTTCAGGGATCCCCTGAGAGGTGTTTTTGTACCCCACTTCTGCCCCTCTTTTGGTTTTTTCCCCTTGGAGCATAGCCTGCTGCTGCTCATTGCTACTCAAGGGCCAGGGTGCCTGGACTATGTGTGTTTCACCACTTTGTTCAAGCTAATTTGATTTGTGGATTTGCACAGATAACAGCAGAAACTGATTCTTAACTGGACACAGTTCCTTCTCACTGTCTCTCCTAGACAAAGCTAATTCACACCTTCTGCTGGGCCAGGCAGTTTGCTTTAAAAGCACATAACAAAACTCAGGAAAGAAGGGGCATCTGGGGGGATTGGAGCAGTTGGTTTCCATGCTGGGAATCCCCATCAGGCTGAACAAAACCTCTTTTGTTTGCTGAGCAAGAAGGGAGAGTCACTTTGGGCTCCTCAGACCCGCACTAACCTGTGGAGGCCGCAGGCCCTGCCCCGCTTGCTGCAGCAGATGGGGACATCGGCTCGCCTGCATCCAGGTGGATTTTGCTCGGTCAAGTGCCTGCTCCTGGCTGCTCTTCCAGCTTTTTTCCTATACATAAAACCCAGTAATGTTATTTTTATTTTAAACATATGAACTGAGGAATCAAACTACAAGCTGCATCTCCCGTGTTGTTTGATCGCTGCTGTCTGTGTGGGACACACTGCAGGTTGTGAACTCCTTGTGGGAGCACAACACGTACACAGCTATGCAATTTTTATGTGCATTTATACCACAGTCCTTAGCTGAGCACAACTCTGATCACTGATGTCATGATTACTCATGTCAGATGTCTCCATGGTGGCTTTCAGGCCTTTTGTTCCACTTTCATGATGACTGTGGGGAGTGGTATTGGGCAGATCTTGCAAAAGATGTACCGTGGTCAGCAAAAGAAATGAAAATCAGCCAGGATTTTGCCTTGTGTCAGTGAGCAAAATCTGCAGTTCAGGAAATTTTGAGCTATTGTTATAATAAAAGCAGCTCCCTCTCTTTTTATTTTCATTTGCTTGGACTTGGATCTTTCTCTCAGCTTTTCCACGCCTGAATTCCTTATGAAGTTACTGTGAGCTAAAGCAGAGAAACTGGAGACCTACATAACACAATCACTGTCTCAGAGATTCTGAGTATGGACACATTCTCATAGGAAAAGTTATGAAAACACTATAAGGCACTGGAAAAAAAAAAAAGAGAAATTTTTTCCAGCTTCTCTTTAATTTATAATTAGAGGATATAATTTAAATTTTGAGATATCAAAAACTGCAAGCAGCCACACTGGTCAGTCATTCTGCAACTGTGTTTAGAGGAGACTGGAGAAGTTGTAGGTAAAAGCCTGAAGAACAAAGACATCTGCCCTCAGGAAGGATATTAATATTGAAGGAGGCCTACACTTGAGCATGCTTCTATCCCTGCTTCAGGGGATTTTCTTCCAGCAGGGATTTTCCCGCTTCACTTGCTAATTTCCCTGAAGGCATTTTGACAAGTAGGATGCCTCTTTACACTTTTTGTCATAGCTATGGTATTTGAGGGAGATGAAGTGAAAATCTACAAATCTGTGTGCATACAACGAAGGAAGGAGGTGTTAGTATATGCTTAAGGCCAAACAAAGGATTATCTTCTAATCTGCTCATTTTGCTAAACAGAAGTTGTACAGATTTACCAGATATTACTTGTGTCTGTTTAAATTACAGCTTATCTTTTAAAAAATAACCAGCCTTGGTACAAGCATTCCGGTGGATGAAGAATCAATGCATTCCTTGGGAAATTGTTTCAGTCATTTATTACTAATACATGAAGCTGAGATTTTCAGAGTCACCTTGAGAAGTGAGCAAACTAAGACCTGGAGGCAGTTCATCTTTAAAATCTCCATATGGAGGGATTTCTTCAGCATTTTGATAGTGTGCCTCTGGAGCCTATCTGAAATTAAAGTGCTATGAAGTCCCTGAAGTCTTTTGATCTCAAGGAGAAATTTTAAAATGGTTGGAAAATATGAACACTCAATTCATGTTTGCTGTGTGTGCACTTAATCCTGTCTCTTTCTTCCCAAAGGATACACACACACATATATATAATATATATAAAAAAATATATAAATAATGACTCAGTGAGTAAATAGATGCTGCCTGTGTCCAGAACCAGTAAGTGCAAAACAATGCCCTGGTTAAGCTTCCATCCAGTCCTGTGGGATGCAAATGATGGGAAATGCTTCCCTGTTGTTTACATAGATCTGAAAAATGGGGTTTTGGCATCCTGTAGCAAATGCTCAGGGAGTGTGTGCTGGGACATTGGAACACTTGTTTCACTAGTGCCAAACAAACAAAAGACCTCCAAAACATTCCTGGATAATATTTTCTAACTGTTTTTGGAAAAAAGAGTAATCTTTTTCCACATCAGTTAGCACATTACATGACAGGTAAATTAATTTTCCAGCAGTGTTCTACTGTTCCAAGTCTACCCATAGAATGTGCACAAAATTCCTAATTAATCTCTTACAGCAATTAGCTTTGAAAACACTCTACAGGGTTTGAATTCTGCAAATATTAACTGATACAAAAACTCAAAGGAAAGCCTAAATTATTTGATAGAGAAGTTAAGTCTGTGTTACAAAAAGCAAAAATATTGACCTAGACTAGGAACCTCCCTGATCTACTGTCTGATTTTCTGATGCCTCTTCCTACTGGTATCAGTGATGGCGTGTGAAAAGTAACCACAAAATATGTAGCTTCATCATACCAAAAAGACACGTAAGTAGGAGAAGGGGACTGGATTTCAAGAAAGCAAGCTGGATTTATGGAGGAAGATTAAAAAAGCTAATTATGTTTAACTTGGCTGACAGACAGCTAAAAAAGGGGATATGATAACTGCCTCCAAATATTTGAAAGATGCATAATACACCAAGGATAGAGGGAAATAGTTTGAGACAAAGTCTGGTAAAGCAAAATTTAGGCTGGGTAGAATGCTAACAATGAGACCTGTCAGACTGCAGAAAAATTTCCCAAGGGAATTAGTCAACACCTCATTAAAAAAAATACCTTGGACAACATGCACTGAGGGGGATTGCAGGGAATAATCCTTCAGTGAGAAAGTCAAGGGCCAGGGAACTTCAGAGACCACATTCTGCTCCATTATTGCTGCTGTTGTCAATAGCATATGATTTTAAAGGTTTTCCCAACGATGTTTTTGAGGCATGAGACTTTTATTTCCTCCCTGACAAACAGTAGACGGAGGGAAATTCTCTTTGAGGAAAATTACTCTTTTTATGGAAAATTTGAAACATCAAGGGAAAGTCACCTTATTTGGAATGGGAGCAGTGGAGCACACCGAAATGGTGTCGTGCCAACCTTCCTGTCCCCAGGAAAGTTTCAGTGCAGCTGACAGGAGTGCTGTCATTGAAGTGCCAGGGAATTGGAGACAATCTGGGTTTTGGATCATCTGTGTAGCTCCTGTTCAACATAAGCTCCACGGTGGAATTGCCCTTGAGCAGCTATCCTGTGTCAAAAGCCAATCTGCCTTGAGTCTGGATTTTTTCCCCTAAATCAGCTAATTTGATTTTGTCAACCTAGCTCCAGAGCACATTATTTTTTAGCAATCTAGACCTGCCTTCACTATTAGGGGTTGCATTTCTATGCCAGAAATACCAGCCTATATTTTTCCCCAGGACTGGCTCCCCTGCATGATCTACCACAACTGAGACTTAACATAGCTGGAGTAGAGCAACTGTGAATGTACTTAGCATCAGTCTTATGAAAGTCAGTGGAAACAGCTGATCCCTTAAAATGAGAAGGGAACCAGTTTTTCAGTGACATTTTTGCCGATGTAACTCCTCTGCCTCATACTAGGATAAACTGAAGCTAGGCAGCAGTGAATCAGACCTAATATGTTTAGTGCTTGTACACTAAATTTATGAGGCACCCAGTGACATTTGCCTTATGTATAATGGTAGCACTCCCAGCAGGATGATCTAATCATTCATGAGGAATTATGGTACAATGTTGAAGTTTATTTAATGCTTAATGTTCACAACAACCTCCAGCATTGATTTTAATCTGGTTTACTGCTCACATTGTGAAACAGATCTCTGCTGAGCAGCAGCAGCAGCAGAGGAGATCAACCACATCCCAAGCAGCGTGGCATATATCAGCAGTACAAGGTTGCACTGTTTTTCTGACAGGCAGAGGAAGCAGAGTTGATTCACACACCAGAACAATTCCTCTCACCAAGACACTTAGGAATGCATCAAAGGAAACCTGTCTCTTACTGCAGGCTTCCTCTGAGCAATGGGCTTACTGTAAATCAAAGACTAAAAAAACAGCACTTTTTAAAAATGGTGCCCTTGACAAATGGAGCAGGAAAACCTGTGAAAATTTGGATGCAGCAGAGCGAACTTTCAAGGAGTGCACGCCAAGGTGTTAATTTTGCAGTATGTACTTGGAGTGGCACATTTTTCTGCTTCTGACATTGTTTTCCCTCCAGGAGGGAGACCGGGGCCAAAAAAGGTTCACCACTTCCAGGAGATAGACTGTCTCTTAAAGAGAACCAAGAATAGAGGAAAAAAAGAGGAAAGAGAACTTTCATCCAAGTTGGTTTCTCAATTTCTAAGGAAAAGGTTTCAAACAAGTGAATGAGCTTTTTATAACCAAAATCTCCTTCTGGGGTCCCTCCAGCTTGGTTCATGTTGCCTTCACAGCAAATATTTCCTGAGCAGGAAGGGCAAATTGTTCTGCTAGTGGAATTTAGTCACAAGGTTTTAGGGAAATAATATTAATATTCACAGCTGCTGTGTCAGTGCCACAGAGAAGAAGCAGATTCACGAGGATGGCTGGTTTGTATCCTGTCCAGCCTTCATCCAAGACTGGCGAGCTCATTTTGCTAATTTCCCCCTGGAGAGATCACTACTTTATCCCCTCAATGATTTCTTGAGCTACTTGCTTAAAAGATGTATTTACATGGCATCTGTTTGTGTGATTGATTGTTCTTATGAGTTGTTGCCTGGCAGCAGCTTAAATATTACATTAAAAAAAAAAAGGCATAAAAAATTCCTTCCTAGTAAGTTAAAGTTACATCAAGGAGGTTCTCACATTTAACAGTCCTCCTGTGACCACATGTGACAACGTGGTGAGCAACAGGGCCCATCCAACTTGTTTGCCTTGGGCTGTCAGAGAAACAAATGACTGTGGACTTTTCTTAAAGAAGCCTATAGCATCATTTCAAATGTTGTGGGGCAACAGCCAAGGCTCATGTATTCTCCAGACAAAAACACACTGCCTGTGAGCACTACCGATACAGATCCTGCTTTCTGGCTTGGAGGAAAAGCAACCACACTGCACCTCCCACAGCCATAGAAACAGCTGGCAGAGCATGACAGCCTCATGTGGATCCTCTTCGCAGCTGCCCCACATTTGCAGCAGTGTCCCTGCTGGCCCCTGCACGCTGCTTTGCTCAGTGAAATGGCCCTCAGCGTGGCACTTCTAGGCAGGTCTCTCTGTGTGCCCTGGCCAAGGGAGCTTTCAGGTCGGGACATGAGCCCTCGGCCCAGCACGGGCTGGTAAGTGCCCACCATGAGCAAGAGTCCAGATTGCAGCTGTGTCCTGGGCTTCATCATGGGGAAATAGGGTCATCTGAGAGCGAGACAGAGAGGGAGAGGATTTACTTATAGCAAGAAATTAGAGGGAGTCAATCTGTGACTCTTCATCCTTGATTTCTGGGGTAACTCTAACACAGTTCGTGGTACAGATCATCATTGGGTACCCCTGAGCTTCTCCCCCGGGAAGGCTCGGAGGGCTCGGTGTCACCATTGGCAGTGGCCATGGGACTGTCGGGAGGGATGTCCCTGCAAGCCTGGCAGATCGTGCTAATTGTCAGTCACTCTGCAGATGCTTTGCAGAGCGTTGCTCCTGTGAGCTGCTGGCTGCACAAGCTGCCGAGGAGCAGCGCTATTATCGGGTAACATGTCTGGTTACTTTATAGACCCAGTTAACAAGAACCGAGGTGGGGGAGAAATTCCTACATTGTGCAAAGGACTCTTTTCTCCCCCCCCACCCCCGCCCTTGTTTGGATCTTTGCCACTGTTTAAATTTAAGCAGATTTGCTATCCCAACATCTGCAGTTTGATTATTTGACTATTGCCTGGCTCTGGCTCAAACCACAGCAGAATACACTAGTCTGTGATTTACAGCCTGAGCTGTGATTATAATGGTTTTATTTTAGTTGGACCCCTATTTACAAGCTCATTTGTATTAGTGCACAGTGTTGTAATAACAATGGTAGAATTATTAGGTCTCGCAGAAACAATCGCACACAGTAAATGGCTGCAGCTCACAGGGCGCTGCCTGAGTGCTCCAGCAGCCCGGCGATGTCTGCAGCACAGAGGCTGCCATTTTAACAGCAAGGTGGGGAGGGCAGCGGCAAGAGGACCGGCCAGGGGGAAGGAGCCGAGGAGAAACGTGGTTGTTATTCATTCTTTTCTAAGTAAATAGAAAGGACGTGTGTTTCCTGGATTAGCCACTGAAAACAAATGCTGAGAGGGGAAGGAGCTGGTGTTTCCCTCAGCAGGGTTAAATAAGGTACTGTGCCTCGGCGCTGATGCCCGGCGGCGGCTCGGAGCCGCTCCGGATGCCATGAGGAGCCCCACAGCGGCCTGAGGGGCACCCGTGGCAGTGAGGAGGGTTCTGGATAGCCCTGGGTGTCTCTGCCTGCCCTGGAGACCTGTGGCCACCCGCGGTGGAAGTGCCTGAGGTGCAGGAGCTCAGCCCCAGGGGCCTTACCTGGCAGCAGGTGGGTGGAAGGACGAGGCGAGGCCGGGCTTTTGTGGCACCTCTGAGGGGCCTTGCTGAGTGCCCGGCCGGGCTGGCGTGAGCCGTGGTCAGGGTTCCTGCCACTACACAGGGCTGAAACGCTGCTCCACAGACATTTTCAGGGCTTGCCTTGGGACCCTGTCTCGTGGAAAGCCTCCCTTGGGACAGCAGGAAGGATACTCAGGGTTTTACCTGGCACACCACAGGTGCCGATCCCAGCACACCCCAGCACGAGAGTTTGGCCACACATGGCTGGAGCCGACCACTGCCGCAGGCCTCATGTTTGTCCTGCCAGTGTGAGCAGCACTGGCTGGTCCTGCTGGAGACTTGCAGGTGTCAGGTATTTCTGAGAATTATGTCTTTTATGGGATTGGTGGCCCTGAGGGGTCAGTGGCAGAGGGGATAGAGGGGAAGCCCTGCCACTGTCCCACTCTCCCTGAAGGGAGCAGGGAAAGGACAGCTTATCCACTCTGTGGCAATGCTGGCCGAGCACTTCCACCTCCTGCCCCATCTCTGGCTCAAAATTAATCATTAAAAAATTATGATTATCCAGTCTCAGAGAGGAAGAAAGCGTATTCAAAATCAAATAGAAAAAGAAATCAAATGAATAGTAGGACCAAGAGTTATTATAATTCATTGTGAAGAATGTAAGACAAGGAAAGAGCCCTATCCCAGCTCGCAGGGCTTAAGTCCTTTCTCTGATGCGACTCCCTCAACCATCACCTGAGTCTGCACATGAAAAACAGATGAGCTGAATCATCCTCTCTTCTGACTATAAAAGGAGCATAGGTAAAAAAAGCATTTCATATGGATGTTTCAGAAAAATTACTCAAGATGCCTGAGATTAAATCAGATTTAAGAGATCCTATTTAAGATGATGGTTATAAAATTGTGTGTTCTTCAGGCCTGTCCTGTGCTTAACTACCCTTCCTCTTACAGGCGTTGTTTGGTATTGCTGACCAGCTCTGTTCAAGGGTAAAACCCTTCAAAGCTAAGAGAAAAAGTAATGTTTCTCTCTCTCGCTGACCTCTCTCTGTGTACTTCTCTCTGTTTAAAAGCTGCTGGTTTCCTGGGTGTTTTGGTCTTTTAGAAAAGAACCTTCTAACTAGAATTCTGTATAGTGAGAATTTTTAGAGGTTTCTGCAGTCCCTTTGTACTAACTGATTCTCCAGTGCATTAGCATCACCAAAGCTAGATTAATCTTCTTTTCATTTTAGTGCTGAGATCAATGCGTCTGTCAACACAGTTTACTGAACCTGGTACAGTTTTACCACTTGCCTTTACCTCCTCTAAGATGGCTTTTCTCTTAAGTATGTCCTGAGAAAAGATCCCACTTTAAAACTCTCTGGCCAGCTGCTGAGCAGGATTGCTCTCCTGGTGGGGCACGATCCAGTGCCAAAATTCCTCCTTCTTCATCACTGAGGCAAAATTTCCCAGCAGCTGGCATGTCATCCTGTAGCTTTAGGAATTAAGCTGTGTCTTTTTGTCAGGGAAAAATTAGGATGGATTCCTCTGCTTATGGGAAGGACTAGTGGGAGATAGATTGACACATGGGCTGTGCAGACTGCGCTCTTCTCATGGACATAACACAACAGTTCTGCAGTACAAAACTTGCTTTCTGATGGAGTCAATATCTTCCTTGTATTTGTCAGGAACCATTGAAAAATCAGGCTGAGGAGTAATTCCTGTATAATTACACAGCCTTATAAAAGAGACTGCAGAGAAGGGGGTTTATAGATGTCTCGCCTGAGCTCATTTATATCATGCCACAACAGCCTGGGAAAAGCAATCTCTCTGCTTGTTTTTGTGGATGGCACAGACAGCAAATTGTTCAGCCCTGCCCCTGGCACTGCTGAAGCTGGAGCTGCTGCTAAATTGCCACCAACTCCAGCTGTAGATGCACATGATCTCTTTCAGATTGGGTTTGCACTGTTTTCTCATCTCTTGGCTTAAATAAGGATTGATCCTTGCAAGCCTTCTGTGCATTGACTGCTTCCATCAATTTCAAGGATGTATTTGGGTGGATGAAGATTATTTCCTCATATGTGGCTTGCAGGATTAGAGCCAAAGACGCACAAATCTTGCCTAAGAGGGCTGAAACAGAGCTTAGTCTACTCATCTGCTTCTGTCACAAGTAATGAACCTGACTTGTAGCTCTGCTCTGGCTTCAGCATGGTGCTAAATGCTTTGGAGCACTTCCTCAAAAAGCTGGGAACCCTACATCTGCAGGGAAAATCAAACAAACAGATTGGAGAAATTAATTGTAGAGTTCCCACACACAGCCCTGCATTTAAAGTGAGTACAAACAAATAGGTCTGACAAGCTGGGTTACTTGAAAAAGAACTGAGCAGTGCAAACCAGAGAAAAATACATTTGCATTTGTGATATTTTAATCACTTATACTTTCATTAAACAAAATACTTAAGTAGATCTTATGCTTCAATGAAGTTGAAGGGACTTGAGTATATGCTTTAAATTCTGTAAGTGCTTAAAAGTGCTGCCAAGCAAGGATGGAAGTCCTCAAAGTGCTTGGGCTGAGAGTATATTTAAGTGTTTTGCTGAATCAGATCCATGGTGTCACGGAGACTCAAAGTGAGCTCAGAGGTTTCAGCTGAGATGAAGGATAAAGCCAAACAGCATAACAGGAAACTCTCAGGATTTTCCAGAGTCTAGTGCATAATTAGATTAAATGCACAATCCCATTTTGGGATTATGGGTGGGTTTGGGGTTTTTTAGACCATTAAAAAGAGAAGGACTCATCCTTTGAGGACATGCACGAAATCTATCAGGTAACTTTTCCTATGCTTCCACTTTCCTAGCATGTGGCATTTCAAAATTAAACAAATGTTAGTGACACTGAAGTTGAGTTCTGAGTAATTAAAAACGTCCAGCTTGTGAAAACAATTTCTTCTCTTATATTCATCTAGATATCATTAAATTATTTCCCAAGTTTTCCCTGGGAAACTAAGTGGATTGTAATGGTATTGCAAATAGAACATAACACTGCCATAGCAATTACATGTAAGCTTTGCTAACCATACATTTCAGCAAACAATTCTTAATTATATACCTTATGGCACACAAGCATATTCATTTTAATATAAATATTTAATTTACAAATTTTAATGTTTCCCCTACCTCTGATCTGTGCTAGCCACATCTATTGCCTGCAGAAATGCATTAAGCAAAGCAGATTGAACAGTTTAGTCCCACTGCTTCATGTCTTCATTCCCTTAAAATTCTATCCTATTACTTGGCCACAGGCCGACCATGCCCTTCAGCACTACTGAATTTCAAAGAGGTGATAACTGCTTTGAAATTGATGGAAAGAACCATAAAGGAGACTAAAGACATAAAAAGAGTCTGTTACCTTCATGCTGACTTTGTCTGCGACTGCTATGTGATTCCTTTTCCATTGTTTGAATTTATTCAGTCAGCCCAGAACAAGTCCTGAAACTGTACACTCTGTCGAGCAAAATTTAATTGGTTTTATCAAAGGCAATGCACCTCTAAGGAGCACTAGACAATCTCTTGCACTTATCTACACCAATCTTATGCTTCATTCATCCTGTTTGCTGGTGTTCTGTAACCTCCCCGGTCCAGGGCCAGGGCCCTTGGGGCAGGAATGTCTGCCAGCCCCTGGTAGCTGGGCTCAGATAGCCCCAAATGCCAGTCACCTGCCAGAGGTTGAGCTTGAATGACCCAGGCTGACTACCTGCAGAGACATTGGGGTGTCTGCACCATGTGCCTTGGGTAGCAGCTTTTCCCTTTTCTGGGATGTCTCAGCAGTCCCCCATCACCTTCCTCCCTCCCAAGAGCTGGCTGGGGAGCAGTGCCCACCTCAGAACATAATGTACCCTGATGCCTGCAGTTGGGATCACAGACCAGACTTGACTGGACAGTGCTTTAGCAAAAATGAAAGAATATAATAGTAAATAGCAGATAAAAGCAGCTTCATTTGCAAGATGTTGTTGGCTTCCTTTGCCTTGCATAATCCCTGTATATGTGACTTTAATATGGGTTAGCAGTATGGCTTAGCATCCAGAAGTTATGAAGATCTGTGAGGGTTTGATTCCCTGTGGACTCCCCTTTCCCTGCTGTGGCTACTCCAGGATGTCAGAGCAGGTCCATGTGATGTAGTCCAGACTCAGGATGAGCCCCCTTTATCCAGCACATGTAATCTGTGCCAAAGGCCCTCCCTGGGGGTTACAAGCTGCTGCTCTGTCCCAGCTCCTGTCTCCTCACCTCATTCTGCACACAGCTGTGTAGATGCCACACATGTCCTTTTTCTCAGGCTCCCCAGTGCAGTTGTCAAAAGCAGGGAAAGCCATAAGTTGCTATTTTCTGCTGTCAGCAAATGACTACACAGATGAGCTGAAAAGGAGATGGTGTTTGCATGGTGCTTGGTTGCTGCTGACTGCTGCTCCAAAGGGGACAAAACCTGGGCATTGACTTCTCATATACATTTTTAAAGGCTGACTATAATTACTTCTTAAAAATACCATTATATCACAATGGATAATATCCTGCCACATCAGCTTTAAAATCTATTGAATGCAGGACCAGTCAAGATCTAGACCTCCTGTGAGTGATAGGGTCCTTAGTAATAAGGAAATTAGCAGCTGGAGGATAAAGGTGCCAAGGAAAAATGAACGAGACCTTTCAAAAGCACTTGAGAAAATATCACTGAGATTGCTCAATTAAATATGGATATTGTTTAAAATGTATGGGTGGAGGCAGCAACAGGCAAGGAACAGCTGTGCCTGTTGAATCCCATCCCTTTGTTTGAGCAACAGCACAAATCCCCACACATGTGGGATCTTTTTTATTATCTTTGCCCCCACCCCACATATACTTATCTTTATTTATAGGATCTCTAACAGCATCTCAGATTGTAACCTTGATTTATAATACTGGAAATGCTGGCGCCCCATTTGGTTTGCATGGAAGTGAGCTAGGTGGATTGCATAGCTGAGCTGTAATGTTGCTGTGAAGAATAGCAGATGTTTAGCTGTTTTCATTTCCACTCCTCAGTGGACAATCAACAAGGTCTGATAACTTCTCTTGCTTGCTGTGGGGTGGCCCAGAAATCTAAGTGGGGGGTCTGGCCAGAGAATAGCACACTACTGGGTGAGCAAAATACCTCCCATCAGCATTTACATAGGCATTGACAATAGATAGCTCAGAACTGGGGCATTGTTTAGAGCTCTTCTTGTACTTTTGATTGCCCTAGGTCTGTTGCCAGACCTTTTTTGGGTTGTTTTGCATATATGATACTGTCCTCTTTTGGGACTTCCCACAGGATGTCAGGCACCTTTCTTATCTCTTTTCAGGAACTGAAAGTACACCACACAGACGGATGAGAAACATTTTCCCCCAGTAAATATTTTCACTGAAACAGAAACACCTTTATATAACTGAATTTCCTGTAAACTCTTAATGAGAAACCTCCTGCTTTTCAGAGGAAAACAAACAGGCAAGCAAAATCCTCAACCCACCCTTGTGCTCAGCAAGTTCCTCCAGGTAGGAATCTAGCCATGTCTGCAAAAATTGTGTTGTGTAATGCCAAGGAAATGCAAGAAACCAACAAACACTCTTGTTCATCCCTCAGCCAAGCTTTCTTCCCACTCTTTTACACTTGTTTTAAACTAATACCTGTCTAGTGACTGCAGGGGAGCTTGTCTCTGGGGAAATCATAGACTGCATGATGCAGGGTCCGTGCCACCCAAGCAATGTCACTATTTGCACCCGTACAAATGAGCTCAGCTTTTCTCATTACCCTTGATTGATCAGATGCATTGGAGCCTCACTGAATTGTAAACCAGTCAAGTCAATCCAATATCAAAGCTGAATCATGATGAATGAGTGTAGGTTGATCTAAAATTACCCAAGAAGTGTGGCTACTTGAAAGGGTGTTAACTTCACCAGTGTCAAGGGAGTTACTCTTGTTTTATGCCACTATAAACAAGAGCAGAGCTAAGCTGTGAGTCATCACCCATTTTTCTTTTGTTGCTTCTATTTTCAGAGCAGATCTACTGGCTTTGCTGCTAGATGAGCTTGCAGAGATGCTTTTTGGAGCTTCTTGCTGGTTAAACAGGGATAGACTTTGTTCTCTGTGGGAGAGCAGAGAGAATCAGAGTGTTATGACCTGGGAAAGGCTGAAACACAAAGGCTTACGTAGAATTTTTAGTAGCATTATAAAATACAGGTGCCCCAAAGCCTAGGTTTTATCTCAGCTAGTAATAAGCATTTGAGTCATTCTGTGGCCATACTGGGTTCCCCCCCAAAAAGTGCTTGTCCCAAGCAATTAAAATAGAGGTTCTAGGAAAAAATGATTATGATCTTACTTGGACCTGGACAAAGATGCCTGATGGGAATAGTTGCTTTGAACCCCTGAAGTACCTTTGCACTGTTATATAATCAGAAGGTCTTTTTTGTAGGGACAGCTATTTTTAAACTCATTCTTCTGACACTGGCATACACAGGCAGGATGCATCCGTTTTGTAAGGCAGGCGATGTAGCAATCTGTCAGCTGAGAAACATCTGGAAAAGGGTGGTTTTCCTCAAAAGGAAGATGGCTAAAGAAAGCATGTGGCTTTCAGAGGAGAAATACTTCTTTATTACTATTATTATTACTATTATTATTATTATTATTATTATTATNCAAAACATTTTTAGTCTGACATTTAGCATTTGAACTATACCATGTGGTCCAGCATTGTAGCTATTAAAATCACTTCTTTGCACCTACCAGTCAGCAAGCAATTCTGTGGCCAAGGTGCTGTGTTCATATCTTCCTTTTCCACCCAAGCTGTCCTTAGCTGTCTGGTCTTGGCTTCCATAAACCACTCATTGCTTTTACCAGGACTGAAAACAAGATGTGGTAGGAGCCATCACAAATTAACAGATCCCATTTGCAGGGATGGATACCATGACCACAGGAGCTAAAGAGAGTCATGTCTTCCATGCTCACATTGCCTTTGGGTACAGTTTGTCCTGAAGAATGCCATGCTGGCAAAGGTCTGCAAGCTGGGATGAAACTCTCCTCTGTGTAGGCAGCCAGAATGGGGTACGTGCTTTACCACAGTCTCCTTCGAGCTCTATTTTGACAATGCAGTAATGTACAGCCATTCTGTTGGTCCTCTGAAAACGAGTGAATTCCAGTCTCAGAACTTAACTGGTGTCATATTGTTATGAATCACCACTTAAATATTTTCAGTGCTCTTTGGAAGAAATAGAAAACTCAAGCAAAAGCAGAAGAGCTAGATAGGAATTTAGTCCTTACATTAAGAGCCATAAAATTACTCTAGTTAGAGCCCTGTAAGTCTTGATATAGAATATTCTGACTAGAGTTGCCTCTTTGTTTCTTTCAGGCTACATTTTCCTTAATTTGCAATCAGGCTGAGTGGGGCTGATTTGTGTTTCTGTGCTGCAGCCCAGCAATCTAACAAAATAACATACCATGCTAGCAAACATAAAGAGAGCTTGTGGACTGCAGCCTCCACTCTGGCACGTGTGCAGGCATCTGTAGATGTGCCAGGGTTGGAAGAAATTGGAAGAGATCCTCCTACCACTAGGATGGGTTGTGCTGCTATTGTGCCCAGGCATTTTCTGTGCAAACCTGTTGACCTTGGTAGAGTTACTCCATCCATATGGCAAGAATCCCTAAAACAGAACTTGGACTATGAGAAGTCAGTGGGAACTATGCCACATCCATTGACTTCAGGAGGAACAGAGATATTGTTGGCTTAAAAGTACAGTCAGCTTTCAATTTTTATTTCTGGCTTAGGAGGGAAGGACTTAAAGAGGAAAATGGATAGACAGAAACATTCATTAAAAAAGTTTGAGAGCAACATCATTATACTTTCTCAGAACAACAGGAACACAACACTTCTCCAGAAGAATGTAGGCTGAAGTCAAATGTCAAGACTTGTATATTTCTCCTTAGGAAAAATGCTGTGGTGAAAAATGTTAATGATTTTTAAATAATGCTCCATTTTGCAGAGAACAATTTTCCAAGCAGTCTTTGCCTCCAAAGCAATTGCTGACCATTTAATGACATAGTAAGTATCAAATACTGGAAGAAAGTGTATGTGGTAAGGACCATATAATCACAAAGTAAATTCACCAGTATTTTTGCCTTAAAAACCAGCACACGTGTTAAATGATATTTTTGGGTCTACTGTGTATAATTACCAAGCATTGTACACTTTGGGAATACATAATTATAGGTATACTCCTTGCACCAGGAGTATACAATTACTGCCTGAGCATCCCTTGGATGCTGTGACTGTCCTGCCTGAAGGGCCAAGAGTAAGCCCAAATATAGGACCCTTAGTGACCAGGGCTGTGGGGACTGTCACATAAATAGCCAAGGCAACATCTCACCCTGTTATGGTTTCCCTGAGAATACTTTGGGAGAGGCCAAGACCTGAAACAAATGTTGCAAAGGAACCACAAGCTGGTTTAGTTACTTTAGCTTTATCACAAAGATGCTTCATCTGCCTGTGTCCTCCTCTTGCCATTGCATTACTGCACTGAACCACTGTGCCCACCATCAAAAGGAGCTAGAAAATTTAAAAATAGGTGCAGGAAGAATAATGACGCTGTGGCTGGAAAACATGCCCGACATGTGGACACTTCAGGCATCAACAGGAAGTTCAAAGGAGTGACTGGAGAAAACACTGAGTACAGAGTCAGCTAAAGGCACAACAAAATGGGTTTTTAGCAGATTGCATTGATGTATCTGCCTGAGGCTTAACTTCTCAGACCTCCACCTGGGCAGAAAACCCATTACCCAGAAGGAGAGTGGTAAAACCACCGGCCATTGCAGCTGCTGGAGTCCTGGAGGGAAGAGACAGAGGGGCCACACAACCAAATGAATCCCTCAGGGATGCTGCTTGGTGCTGTGCATGTGATAGCCAATGTCAGTATTTCACCAGAGAGAGAAAACCAGAACTATAGCCAGACATGATATCACACCAGATTTCCAGAGAATGTACAGAATGATTAACTGGAATAAAGTATTTTGCCAGAAAACTGCCAGTTCTATAGAGCTATTTTCTATTGACTGCAAATCTCTAAAGACCTGTTAAATCCCCTTGGTGAGGAAGAAGAATCCCTTTTATCTGTAAGAGACAGAACTAGCTGATTTTTTTCTGATATCTTTCAGTCCTGGGAGTGTTCACTGTGGACTTTTTTTCAGCCAAGTTCCCAAAGCACTGAGTGAAAATATTCTTTTTTTCTTTTGTGTTTCCTGCTTTGAGATGTTTTTCTCCCTATGGTCCATAGCTGACAAGAGGTCACTTGTCATTTGAGGAAAGGAAGAATATCACTTGAGCAGGTGAATGTACCCACAGGACCATAAACCCAAGTCCCTAACACTGCTCTCCCTTCCTGTGACTCAGTGATCCTGGTATATCTGAGGCATGTCCTGGCGCCCTTTTTATCGTTGTCTCACCAAGTACTCAGTGCCTGGGTTTGAGAAACCTTTATTAGTCAGAGCAGTGCTGTATTGTTGGAGGTAGATAAGGGCTCCAGGTCACTGCAATTCAATGTATGCCTGGCTTGCTTAATCTGAAGCCCATTATATGAGGGAACAATAATCTTGATTTTCTCTGTCTTCACATTCGTACTCTGCAGTCTAGGGATCTCAAAGCAAATGCTAATCAGTAAAGCTCTCAATTTAAATTTAAAATGTGGAATAAGATTTTGAGAGAAAGGTTAAATTTTGCTTTCACTAGTGCTAGCCAAATCCTGCCTGTTCATATCTTAAAAATCTTCCATATAGATATCACAAAGACTAATTATTTTGTATCAGTTGCCAGTGGAAAGCAACTGAGAGCTGTTTCAGTGTGAAGCATTTTGCCATGCATCTAAGTAGGTGATTTAGCAAACCTCAGGCTAATGTCAAAGGTCCACATGGCTCAAACACTTTCAAGGCTGCTGCACTTTGCACTGCCTGACGTCTGCTGTGCCTCAGCTGCAGAGATTTGTTTAGGATAATGCTTGAAAGCATTTCCTTTGATGTTAGATAGCATTAAGTGAGTAAATGAAAAGAAGAAAAAAAGAAGAATAAAAGCCAACCCTGAATTTAGAATCCAATCCTTCTGAATTATTTAAGAAAATAGTCTGTTTTCTCTGTCTACAAGAGACTGTTAATATCACATTAGTTCCTTATGCTGATTAGTACTCCAGCACCAACATACATTTTGTAATAATTCCAAAACTGTGCAGAACCTAGGGTACAGTTTCCAACCTGTGCTGAGGCAAGTTTCCTTGTGTCATTCTCCTTGTCAGAGTCTTGAGTCAAGCCTGATGTGAGCAGGAGCAAACTGAATTCTACAGTTTTTATTTGTGAAGAAATAAAAATAGCAGTGACACAGGAAATATCTGGAGGCAGTGTGACTCAGGGGGTTAATAACAGTGACAAATGGCCCTTGTCAATTTACAGCCACTTGCTTTTGGTCCTGTATCACAGCCACTGCAGTTCCTTTGCCCAGATGTAAATGACCCAAGGAGATGCCTGGCAGTGGCAAGTTAAGCCCTACATGAATATTTCAGGTCTTGTGGGTAGTGACAGGCAGGCAGAGGTACATGGTGCAATACCCCTCGGTGCACCTGGATGCTGAGGCATTAGGGAACAAACAGTGCAGGGAAAACTGGATCTGCCTGCAACTACTCTGTGCAGATTCAGTGCTGGCAGCTGGATGGGAACCATGGATTGGGAAGAACAGAGAGAGAGAGTTAAGAAAGACTGTGGGTGTTCAAGAGTGCCTCAGAGACAGACAGAGTTGTTTTGGCAGAGCAGAAACAGCAGGAGCCTGGACAGCACAGCCAGGTCTGCAAGGTCTGGGGAGCAGGAGGGAGCATCCGCATGAAATGCAGCTCTTTGCAGCTCTTTTTGCCAACTTTTGTTGTTTTTTCTTCCTCTTCTCAAAATAGTTACTTGTTAGAACAAGCTTCTTGCCAGGATGTCGCAATTTGGATGTTTGCTCTTGATCCTGGCTGTGATTCCTGTAGCACAACGATGCTGGGTAAATCAACCCCCCCCACATAAGTGGCAGAAAACACAATCCTGGCTGCACTGAAAATAACAAGCTTTGACTCATTTCCTCTTCAGAAACTCTTCAGTATGCCCCATTATGCAATTCTCCAGTCTGCTAGTACCAAGAGAGAACTAATATCCATTTAATCCCTGAAGAGCAAGCTTCTAGGGGGTACTTTTTCCTGCACAGATTCTTCAGTTATGGTCATGTTAAAGTGGTTAAGCCCTGTGCTATCAAGGAATGCTCTGCTGCTGTCACCAACTAGTGTGTGTGTGTGTGTGTGTGTGTGTGTTTGCATGTGATCCAGATCTCTCCTTGCTATTTATTTTACAGTAGACGTGAGGCGCTTGGCATTTTGGTCAGAACACCTCAAATGTGTAACTTAGACTCCAGCAGTTCAACCTTTCAGCTTTTCACGGGTATTGCAGTCTCTAGGAATTATCCCAACTCTCTGTCATCAAACCAGCACCTGACATAAAAAAAATCTAGTTTCTACCTCAGTGAATAACATGCATTTCTTGAGTGGCTACTGGGAGGTAAGCAGGGAAAAAGAAATGGAAAATTGCTTGTATATGAACGAAGAACATTTTAATGAGCCTAGACTGCAGTCTTGCAGGGTTTCACATCTGTCATTAAGCTCAGACTTCTGAGCTGCAGCAATGAATCTTTTTGATTTTTTTTCTCTTTATTAATGACATCAAGGCAGCATGGCAACTATTTAGGCAAAACTGTCCTGCACACATATATACAGACACATGCCCTTTTGGTGACTGGTAGTTGGAAGAAAAATATCCAATAGATCAAGGACAAATGTGCAAAAGTAAAAATATCTTCTTAGTCATTGATGTGAATGAAGCTTTACTAAATAAATGACACGGGTGAAAAGAATTTCCATGAATTCAGGTGCTGGCTCAGCAGCTCAGTCTGTAACAGGACTGTTCTTCTGCTGAAAACTTGGGCACATGCATATGACCAGTACTGTATTCAGGGAAAACCAGGGGAGTCACAGCATACTTTTTAGCCAAATTACCCCCATTTTACCTGCAATTTCCCACTAAGCACAGCAAAATGCAGAACCTATACCAAGCATGAGGAAATGTAGCAACACATCGATAATGTTAGCCTCTGAATTCAGTGCATTGTATTGTGACATCTTCTGGTGTATCATTGTGGAGTTTTAGTGAAGCAGAAATACCTTTAATAGGGGCAGAGGACAGTCCTTTTTTTACAAAAACCTATTTTCATTGCCACCCAGAAAGATGCCACAAATCCACCTACTCACAGGGATCTACTCTTAACTTCTAATAAAACACCTAACTGCTTGTGAAATCTGGACTTCTGTGTTTTATTAGTGCCCCCACCACAGACAAAACCCTTTTGCCCCAAACTCTGTTCACACATACCTCTAATCCTCCAGGATTTATAATTTAAATAAGCATATCAGATATGTTAATCTAGATCATCTAAGAGTCTCTTTGGGGGTTTTATTTCAGATTCCAGTCAAAGAGGTAAAGAGCTGGGATCTGGAGTCTTTTCCTCTGTAGTCAGGTGTTTCTTCTAAAACTGGGATAGTGTTAAGAAGAATGCCTCTGTCTGATTCTGGGCATCTGTATCCCCTCTGAGATCATGTCAGCTCTGCTGCATGATGAATTTGGAGGTCACACACGGTTGGGACTGATGAGGCAGCTGGCAGAGAGATGTGCAGCCTCTCCTTTGTGACTCCTCCAAGGTGCTGGTGGTTTGGATGCAGCCAAGCAAGCTGAGTGCTCATGTGGAGATGTGTACATGCAGAAAATTAGCAGAAGGCCTGCCTTGCTGAGGAGGCCTGCTCGCTGGAAGCACATGCTCAGTGGTGCCTACTCCTGCCAAATCCGGAGGCAGCGTGGCCTGGCTGAGGCTGTGACAGGCAGCCCACGTGTGTGTGTGCTCAGCCTGCAGGGAAGGGCCAAAAAGGCAGCTGAACATGCAGTGTGGCCCACCTGCCTGGGCTTGCCTGGAATGACACACCCAACTCCTGCACAAAAACACTGACTTCATTCTCTTAGAAAGGTAAAACAACCACAGTTGGTCGTTGCCTTTGGAGAATTTGCTTACTGTGCCTGTTCCCATGGAGAGGACACCATTAGCATTTATGGGGCTTCCCATGGATGGGCACAACACAAGGTAGAGTGACTGAGCTACAATGCTGCCCTTCCTTCTGCCCCACTCTTTCACAGGCAGACCCAGGTGATCTCTGCAGGTTCCCACCGAGGTGCTCTCCAGAATTCAGCCAACATCCATACCCAGGACCCCCCCTTCAAGGCTGCTGAGGATCTGCACCATTTCTGGTGCCATCTCTCACCAGCAAGAGAAATGCAGCTTTGAAGGGTCAGTTTGATGGCACAGTCACTGCTCAGCTGGAAGGATGCCCTGAAGGGGGGACAGCTGAGGCTGCTCTGGCTCCAGCATAACTCAATGTCTTCAGTAGTTATGCTGAAGATTGGTGGTGATGGTGTTTGGTTGATCTAAGAAAGATATGAATCTTGGAAATCTGCAGTGCATCAGGGATGGAGGATGGAATTTAAAATTATCCCATCACCTTAGGAAAACTGACTGGAGAAAGTAGGATGAAGTTCAGTAGAGACACATGAAGGATGTTGTACCTAGGCTTGACCATACAATTCCTTGAATCTTTCATCTTGAAAGAGTGAAAAGGAGTCCTGTTCTCCTAAGCCCTGGAAAAATTTCAGCTGGATTTTCATGGTCAGTTTCATGATCAGTTGGAAGACCAGATCTCTACAGAGTTTCTTTATGACTGAGTATAAAACAGACTTTGTAACCCAAAAGACAGTAGCTGTTTAAAGGTCTGTCATCATTCTCTGGTGCAAGTATTTCTGTTAGTTTGGTTGATAACATAAGCTTCTGAGGTTGCAGTCTGAGAGCACCAGTATTAAACTTTGAATTTCTCCTGGAAGGTGGTGACCAGAAAGTATGTTGGAGACACCCTTTGAGTAGGAGAAACCATGATGATGTGGTTGTGCTGGGCATTATGTGGGGAATATGCCTTGCTTTTCTCTGGTGCTGCTCCAAGTTGATAGTGTTATTACTCCAATAACATCAAGGGAGTTAGGCTTGTATGAAACTGGAAATAATGTAGTGCTTAATTAGATGATTTTGATAAGAAGAACCTAGAGTAACGTGTAGCTAGAAAAGATTAATTGCAGCTTCATTTTCCAAGGTAATTCCATGTAGGATTGCCTCTGGTCACAACACAGTTTCACTCTAATGGTGCTGTGCATTGTTAAAAGTCAGCAGTCATTTATTTTGTGCTGAGCAGACTACATTATGAAGGAGATAATCCAGTTTGCTGTCATTTTGGCAGCTTGCTAATGACACAGGGCAGTGTAATATTGCATGGGTTCAGAATTCAGCTGCTAAGCTTCAAGATTTATGCTTAGCACACACTGTCATTCTTCAGAAATAGTTTTTGCTTTATCCCAAAACTCTGCTTTAAATTTATTGTCACTTTCCGGCTAGTGTCTAAAGGGCAACCAAATGACATTTTTCTTCGTGCCTGTTGAATGATCTAGTATCAAGTGAGGGCAGGGGGAAAACTCTGGCAATTAACAAGGCCAGAGCCTTTGCAAGAAGCAGACAGAACGGAAAAGAGAACAGATTTGAGCTGACTCATTCAGAAGAGGTTTTAGCAAATCATTCATTGTTCTAAATCGATGTCCTTCATCTAGAAGGAAAGAAAGTCCAGTGGTATGGATATTAGCCTAGAACCTGTGTAAGGGTAAGAACTGCCTGGGCCATGTTCTTCCCTCCTCCCCTCCTTGCTATACTCCATCCCTGTCTCCTGATTTCCATATACTCAGAAGTTAGGCCAGTGGCCCAGCCAGGACCCAGGCACACGCAGCTGGCAGCACCATTGCCTCAAGTTTAAGGCCAGAGAACAGGGATGGATGAAGCTTTACCAAGGTGAACTTCCATATTATCCTATGGGTATCCTGGCCTTCTGCTCCTTGGCACTTAGGGGGATTGCCCAGCTCTGCCCTCCAAACACAGCCCAGTGTCCTTCCTAGTGCATAGGAAAGTGCAGGGAGTCTGTGCTGGGGCATCTGCAGCTCTTGCTGGCGCAGTGTCTGTGGGCACAGTAAAGCTTTTCTCCTGTTCTGGTTTGCACGAGCTTGTATCTTCTGAATTTTACTTTGATTTTCAGGAAGAAAAAGGGAAAATCTGCTGAAAATCGATAGCTCATTGGCATTTGTGCCGTACATCATCAAGATTGCTCTGCACTGTATTGAACTCTCCTAGCCCAATTTTGCCATAGGTTTGGTTTTTCAATGTATTTCATGCTTAGAAATAGTTTCAGGTTCACAGACCGTTATGAACTCTTATGGGAATCCTGCAGAGTTTGTTTGGTGACCTGTTGGGTTTGAGATTTGATTTGATTGGTTAGTTTGACTTGGTTCATTGTTCATTTGGAAGTCCCCAAGGAGTAGAGGGCAATGGGTTCTTCTGCTTGCTTCTATTCATAAAGAGTGGGAACTCAGGCACCCTCTGACAGTGCAGGCTTTATAAGGGCAGGTAGGCAGAAAGATCAGCCTGTGAAGAGCATTCAGAGTGGATACAAAAAGCCTGACCTTCATGTCCTGAAGCCAAGGGAGTCTGAAGAGTGAATCAAAGAGGACAGGAGGAAGTGACAGTGGACGATTGATGGGCAAAGAATATGATCTCAGCAACTGCATTTTGAAGGGAGGCGTTTGGGGAAAAAAAAAAAAGAAAAAAAGAAGAAAGAAAATGATATCAAGCATTAAAGTTTTATCAAAATAAGTTGACCTTTACTGATGTTAACTGCTATGAATAATATCAGTTTGTACCAGCAGAGGAATTGAGGCTGAATTTATTTTTCTTACAGACTTTCCTACTAGATTAATTCACTGGTGAATGAGATAAAAGTAGGAGGAAGCTGAATGCTGATATTGCTAACAGCAAAGTTCACCTCTCAGGCCAGACTTTCATAAAAAATATCTGTGATCTCATACTTTTGTGCCTTATGAAAAAGACTGAAATAAACTCAAAACTGCTCCATGCTGCACTGAATGGTATTTATAGCAGTGGGAGGCATACCAGGATCTTCATTCAGTCATCTTTCTCCCCTCTCCCCACCCAGTAAAACACAGACATTGGAAAAGGTATAATATTGGCTGAGATCTGGGCTAGGTCTTCCTGGACATGAGTGGGTTGCCATGCTGACTCCACTAGGGTTTGTGGCTGGTGTGAGGAGCAGAAGCTGAAGTGTTCAAGGCCAGGTTGGATGGGACTCTGAGCAACTTAATCTGGTGTCCCTGCCCATGGCAGGGGATTGGAAGTTGATGATCTTTAAGGTCCCTTCCAACCCAAACCATTCCATGATTCTGCAATGATTCTGTGATTACAAGGAAAATACTTGAGTGGCACTATAAAATGGAGCTCAGCAGAGCCAGGCTCTCAGATCAGGACAGGTAGTCAACAAGTTAAATCCTGTCCTTTCAAATGTTGCAGTCAAAATTAAGAAAGACACCAGCTGGTGGCCTCAGATTGAAGAGAGGGAAAGAGAGGAAAAAGGAAGCCTATTTTTAATGGTTGGAAGGCTCAGATACAAAGGGTCCCCCTGGATAAGACAATGCAGAGTAGACAGAAACAGCAGCATTTCTCAGTGGCTCAGTAACAAGGAAGGAAGGAAAGCTAAGAGCTGAAGATGACTCATCCAAGGACCTGAATGAGAAGGAAGATGAGATATTCAGCAGCTTCCCATGAAGAAGTACTTTTAAAAACAAATCCTACCTTTCAAAGAAAAAAATATAAGAGAAAAAAAAACCCCAGAAGTCTTTCACGAGATTTTGAATAATTTATAAACGTCTTTTGCCTTTTTCTCATCCTTAGAAAATTCCCTAAGAAATCGGAGGATCATTCTTGTAGGCGGGAGCTTTCATCACCATCCTGAGTGAGGAACAATGTTCCTGTCAATCTCGCGCCTTTGGATCACGTAGAGGACCGTGTGTGTCATCACAACGGCTGCGCTTGCACAATGCCTCAAGACACTGCTGCTGATGCTTGTGGAAAGTACAAAGCAAACCCTGGAAGGCACTGGGCCCCATTGTCCCATATGTCTTTTTTTCCACTCTTTATCAGCTGCTGATAGAGATAAATATTTGTTTTTCTCTTAACATTTTTGGTTCCAGATTTATATAGGGTGTGAGTGAAAAGTATGTCCATCAACACTCTTAGATTTATGAGGTTTTGAATTGATATGCTGAGGGAGCATAAGCATTTTGGATTCAATTTCTATAATCCCTATTTTACAGAACTGTTTTGGGTTTTGTTTGGTTTGCTGTTGTTATTGCTTTTGTTTGGATTTTTTTTAATCTTTCTCTCTGGAGAAATTAAATTAACAGTATGACACCATGGTCTGACATATCCATATCTTTTTGAAAGACCTATGTAGAATAAGAAAAGATCATCTTAATCTCCCACCCATTAAGATAACCCCTCCTCTGCTGTTTCATGCAATTTGGGATGTATGGGCATCTTTTCCTTTCTTCTGCTGTCTTCTCGGTCTTCTCTGCCATCTCTATCTGGAAAGACCTTGAAACTCTACATACTCTGTAGGAAATAAGACTCAAACCATTTCCTATGCTTCTTCAAATTACCCTTTCCCTTGCCTCTGTACACCAGCATGCTCTTAATTCTCTATTGCTATTCAAGAGAAAAATGAGTGCATTTCAAGTGAATGTGCAGGACAAGATCCCCCACTGTATGTGGGAAAAAGCCTGCAAGAGAGAATGCAGTGGGTCTCTGAGGTTTCCCTTGCTGTGATTTTCCTGGGTGGTCTTTCTGACCAGAGGTGAGAGGTAAATTGGGGAATTCTGAAGCTGCAACTGTTGCTCCCTCTTGCAACTCCTCTTCCTGACTAGGATGTGGTAAAATTTGTCCTAATTAAGCCAAGCACCATCTTTCAGGAGCAGCTCTTGTTCCTGGTGCCTGTTTTTGCTGAACAACATAGCTGTACATACCACCTTGCAGCACTGCTCTGTATCACATTTACAGGGCTACTTTATCATGCTCATCCTGTTGTTCTTGGATAAGTAATTCCACTCTCCACTGAGTGTTAAGCCCCTGCAAATATTTATGCACACCTCTCCTCATACCATCACTCAGCCAGTGCCTTCAAACTTTCCTCTGAAGCCCTTCACATTTCTGATAACTGCTGCTACTCTTTTCCTCCACTCTTCAGGCAACAGCCTGACCAGTATATACATTTCTCTTTAAACTTCTTATACACCTACCCCATAGGCTGCCCCTTTTTCCATAGGCAACAGCTGTTGTGACTGTGGTGGTGACATCCCTGATCCTCTGTGACCAGAACAGGTGCAGGTATTCCCAAATTGCACATCTTGGTGTTTTGAGTCCTGTGGTACTCAACTGCTGTGGTAAACCCACAGTGTCCTGCAATGCTCCTGTGTGTGAAATTAATTGCTCCCTGCGTCTTCACCATGCATTAAGTTGTAATGAGGGAAAGCAAGTTGCTCACTGTTCTGGTTCATATAATTATGTATTTGGAGCTTTAATTAGAACGCCACGAAAATCAAAGAAGACAAATGAATCTAGCTCTAAGACATTATTTAATCACATAGATGTATTTTCAAATTAAGACAGAACTCTTGATAGCAGAGCCACTTCAAGCAACCCACACTGGTAATATTATTTACTAAGGGACCATGCACACGCCACCACCTGCATCCATCAAAACTAAGGGTGCTCTAAATCATCCAGTGCCAAAATTAATGCAAACAACCAGGAAAAAGATAAAGAACAAAGAAAATAACATGCCAGTCCTGGGGCTTTTCTCTCTAATCTTTGGAAGAGCCTTAGGGTAGACACATCAATTATTTTCTTTGTTCCTCCTTCTGTACACTGTTTGCATTACAATTTGGCATAATTATTTAAGAAGCCCTGAGTTGTGTTGGATGTGGGTGGTGGAGACTGTGGCCTGGAGACTGTGGTGTTGTTGTTGTATATTACTGTCTAACTCTCAGGAGGCTGAGCTTACTGTACTCCATCTGCAATTAATTTATCACTTTGCATATGTGTTTTTATGCAGTATACATATTATTTATAATACACTATTAAGCAATGAAATTCTATTTTTCCCTCTTATTGCTGTAGACAGTAAATGTCTGCCTAGCCTTCTCCATTTTTGATAACCTAAAACATGATAGAGTGGATTTTGTGCTCTGTGGTTGAGCAAACAGTAATGTCAGTTTTCTTCTCATGGTTTCTGTTCTCATGTTACAATGGCATAACTACAAACAAATAGCAAGACATTGCAGGTACACAGCAAGATCTGCAGTTTATAGGTTTACTTGGGTATTCAGGCAGTTCTTCCTAGTTTTCCACTGCTAAGGATTTGGTTCAAAAAGCTATCATCTAGAATCTGTGATATTTCTTCTTAATGAACATGATAGGAGAGACATTGAACACATTGAGTCAATAAAATTGTGCTGGAATAACTAAAAGAAAGATATGATCCGTATTAGTTGCAGGCTGTACCATTGGCACATCATCCAAGAAAGCTGAAATAGTTGCATTCTTCTAAGATTCAAGTATGCTTTGAGGTGAAAATACCATTTAGCAAGCACATATATCAACAATTCATTTTGTGGCCCTCTTCCTTAGTACCACAGACTGTAGGCCAAATTCAAGACTAATGTCTGCTCCCAGGCTTTAGTGGGCTTTCATCTGAGCTAACATTTGGTGTCTTCCACTTAAACCAGAACCAAGCTCCTGCAGTGAAACACTCGCCAAATATTAAGGGCAGTACTGGAATATATGTAGGTAGTGAAATTGCTGCTGAGGAAACTTTATGCTCTAAGTGTAACTGGACACTAAAGAGAAAGAGAAACTAATCATTGAAAGCATTGGTAATTCTCTCCTGAACTGCCAGTACAATGGATTTGGTAAACTGATCCTTTGGCAGCCCAGCACTCAAGCCCTCTCATTTTACAGAATAGATATTGACTGGATTTAGTGACACCAGTTAGGAAATGCTCTGAGCTGTTCAGGAAATAGAGCAAATTGTAGTTTTTCAGTATTGTCTGGTTAATAAGGAAACTCTGGGAAAAGCAACTTGTCTGGCCTTCCTAAAGTCTTGCACTGATCTAATTCACCATCATACTCTACTGAGTAGGTGTATGGAGGAGAGCAGAGCTGATCTCTCTCCACCAAACTCCTCAAAACCACAAAACACGCCATACACAGAAGCTGGGAGTCAAACCAGTCACTCTCTTGGAGCCACCTTCTTCCTTGCAGATGCAGGGACTGATACTAACCTTGGTCTGGAGCAGGCTGTGTGAAACAAAGAATCACATAATGCCTATCTGCAGGGCAACCTGCAGATGGTTACTGCTGCATTGGGGCAGGTAGGGAATGAGGAGACAGCCAAGTCTGGCAAGTTGTGTCATGGCACTAAAGAAATGTGAGAGAAAGCCCTGCTGCTTTAGTTTTATCTTCATCCTCCCTGCCAAGCAGATAGTTCTGAATCATACTTATTCCACAAACTAGACAGAAGACCTACTGATAGAGAATCATGTCTTTTATGAGTTATTTGATGTAGGAAAGCAAGAAGCCTCCAAGACATGAGCTGTGAACATTTTCGGTGGTAGTGCTATGATAATAACTTGGTTTTTAAATTCAGAGATGTAGAGTCAAGCCCTCAGTGATGCAATAAAAAAATTGTGTGGCAGCACAATACTTCTAAGGGTAATTGTTTGGCCATTCCTGCTGTGTAAGCAGAGTATACAATTCAGACATGAATGAAATTGTACTGAAGTGTGAAAAGCAAATCTTATTTACGAATAACTAGATAAGCCCTACCCTCACTGAAAATTTCTGCCTAATTTGGTCATTATGTCCATGGCTATAATTGAGAGGCACAAAAGGGTATCACAGAGGATAAATAGAGCTGTTACATGTCAGGGGTCTGATTTTCATTATGTTTGTAAGGCGTAGTTGTGTAAGTTTCTGCTTACATCCTAATTTATGAGGATGCGGGTCAAAGCCATTTGCTACAGCTCAGAGTAAAGCCAGGAGATACATTCTTTACCTATTATGACTAATATGACATCTGTAAAGAGTTAAATACAGAGCATCTCTCCTCCACCGGTTTTTTAAGCACCCCTCTACTATGGCAATGTGAAATAAATTCCAAGTTGAAGGGTCATTATAGCACTAAAATCAACAAAGCAAGGACAACCTCACATATGTGCCTGAAATGTAATGAGCTTCCAGAAGAGCTCTAATGTCTGAGCCAGAGTGGAAGAAGTCAAAGAGAAATGGAAATTGTGTGCTTGATTCTTTACTCAATTATACCAGTTGAAAAGATGAAGTTTCAACGGACTGATTGGCTGATTAAAGAGTAGACAATGACAGTGCGTTCTTTTAAATAAAAATGTTGCTGACCAATGGATCAGCAAAGCTATGATACAACCCTAAAACTTCAGTAAGGAAGTAGATGGATTATGTGAGAAAGGTATTGCATCATAAGATGATGATATCTGCTCACCCAGGTTCAGATCCAGGTTCTGCCACTGGCCTCTCCATCATCTCAAATTAATCAGGTATAAGAGGGCTCAAATAAGTGATCATTATTTTGCATCTTGCTGTCAAAGCCCTAAGCCTGACTTTTTGCAACTCCTTGAAACTCCAGATGTACATGAATATTTTTCAGCTGGGCAGAACATTTGAAAATCAGGACCAAAGTACTTTGATCCTGAAAAATTAAAAGGCACTTATTACTCACTTATGCACATCACAGACCTACTTCAAGGCTTAACCAGTGATATGCTTTAGATCTTGGGTTGGAAAATAATTCACACAATGAATGGCAGGTTTATTCTTCTGCTGGTACCCAGTCTTTTTTTTTTTTCACACATAAAGAATTTTAATTTAAATTGTGGATTATTAGCCATTTTGATGTTTTAAGGAGTGGTGCAAGCAATTACGGGATTATACCAACACATGATGTCCTAGGAACATTTTAAGAAATGCAATGAGATTTGAACAAGGACTTGTCCCTAATGCAAAACAAATAGCAAGACAAAACATCACCTCAAAACTTGAGACACTGGCTGTGACTTGTGTTAAGTAGGGTATTTACTGTCTTATGACCCAGCTGAAATGTAATCACCTGGTTCATATGTCCTAGAAAGAAGAGTTTTACAAAGGGTTGGCCTCTGGCATCGATTTACAGCTGATGCTTACCCAGTGCTCATGAAATATTAAAGAACACAAGTTCCCTGTGCAGTTTGTTCATAGGATCCTCTGTATGTTGATGTTTAGAAGCCTCCCTACACTGAGATGCTCATACTAATCAGGAGGAAAGGGATATTCACAAAGTTAAGCATCAGATCCAAGAGCAACCTTGTTATGCCCATTACACTGCATGGAGAAACATGAATCACCATTAATGAATCCACTTGTCCCTGCATTAATACTGTTCACTTCCCACCTCAGGGACTCCTGTTTTGCTTACCCCTGACTGCTTAGATGAGACCTGGGCAAGCTGGGTCACAGTCAGGGAGGATGTGATTGCTCTGTTCTTGAGCATCTCTCCCTTTGCTGCATCCACAGTTGTGCTTCCCTTTTGGATCACACTGTCCACCCTTGCTTATTCTATATTTTCCTTTCTGACAAAAATTAACTGTCAAAAATATCTAGTCTGTAGATTATAACATAAGTTTCTCTTTTATTGCAACTGAAGATTTGTATCTATGTGTGCTGGTTTCAGCTGGGGTCGGGATGATTTTCTTCACATTGGCTGTTGTAGGGCTATGTTTTTGGACAAGTGGCTGTGTGGTGCCTAGTTGCTAGCTGGAGTTAAACCATGACACCATGCAACTTCTCTTGAGTGACTGACTTCTTTTAAAGAGGCACTACTTTGAAATTCTGTGTGGACAAAAATGGTCAGCATTTTGTCATCCATAGCAGCAATGATGCCAAATTCATAGCATGTTTAGTACTATTTGAGAAATCTGACATAACATTCTAAAGGATTTTTTGCCTCTTTCTTACTTCTCCAGATTTTCCTCTGACATTTCCATCTTTCTTGTCTTCCATAGTCCTCTGAGACTTTTCCTCAGGGAAAAATGTCCCAGGGAAAAATTTCCCCAGGGAACTATGTCACAGTGGTTTCATTAGCTATTATACTGTTAACTCTGCTTGTGATTCTGGATTTGCTTAGGAGTATCTGATTTTAAAGCTTGTAAAATTTTTTCTTCTGGCTTTCAACATCCACTACACCATATCACAGGAATAAAACTTGTAATGGGTGACATGGGAAGGACAGACCTCTTCTGCCCTGTCTCCAGTACTCACTACGTCAGTCAGAGTTGGACATAGGCTCAAATTTTTGCTGCAGTACAGCTCCCAGGAGATGTCAGGACACATGTAGTCAATATGTGTCAGTTTTTGAGACAGGCTATGAAAATTTGGTATGCCTAAGCTGGATAGCAATGCAGTGCCAGGTGTGGTTAATTTTTGAAAAGTCCTTATTAGCAACCTTAATGTTTTTACGACTTCAACATGGAAGCCCACAGAAAAAAGTTCAGTCCTACAGAGGATCCTAAATCTTTTCATGCTGACAGTGATAAACATGTACAGATTATCCCTACCCCTAATGCTGAGTGATTTCACCAACCTAGTGGGAAACATCCTTCTCTTAATTACACAGGAACAAGTAGGGAATTGCTGTAGTGACGTGAATGGAGTTATTTTGGATAGACACCAATACAGGAGAGAACACAATCTGGCGCCTCGAATGCTGCCAACAAAAGCTCAGTTGTATTATCCCATGATTTGACTGTGGCAGGCAGTCTCATTGAACTGATGTCTGACCTAGCTCCCACGGAAGTGAATGTGAGCCTTTGCACTGATTAAAATGCTTTTCAGGAGACCCTCTCGGCAGCAGGATCAGATTTCGGATCAAGGGCTCCCTCACCGACTTTGACTGAAGCTCACATCCTCGATGGCGCTGACCTAAATGTCATCTTATCTCAAGACTGGCCCAGCTTTGGCTGGGGGTGTTGGATCAGACAACCTTCTGAAGGCTTCTCAGATATGAAATATTCTCTGTGGCTTGGTAGTGAATAGGGCTGTGGAAGACACAGCAGTGCTCTCATCCATCAGCCCAGCCTGCACTTTTAGTGGAAGAAGACTCCCACGCAAGAGTCCTTGGGAATGTCAGGCATTATTTAACCATTGTCTTAGCATACCTCTGCTCATTACCTTACAATGCTCTCATCCTGTTACAACATAGATGAGGACAAGTCCCAAACCCCGGAGATTTATCTTCTCTAAAGGAATGTCTCCAAGAGTTTAGCCCAGTAAACACTGGAGTTTAGCTGGGATTTAGAAGGAATGCATTTTCCTTTTTGAATTGCAAGGCTTTTGCTTTCTGCCAAACTACAGATTTCCAGAATTTTGGGTGATAGGGTTTCATTTAAATAATTCAAAGTCCCAAGAAAAAAATCAAGTACATTTAATTTTTCATACAGAAAATATCTCAGATGACATGGTTTTGGACATATATGCCAGTGAGACCAGACTACTAAAAAAATAGTTTCCACAGGATCCATCCAATCACTGAGGTTTGTGTCCAGCAAAGTTTGCTCTAAATATTCAATTTTAGGGCATCTGGGCTTTGCAGTTTGTTTTCTTCTTCCACCCTTGTGTGAATTTTTGCACATCGAAAAAAGCTATTTTCTTTCCCTGTGGAACTTTGGACCAAGAATGGGGCTGTGGTAGAAAGATTAATAAGTGTGTGAAAATGAATATCTATTAAAAATCAGAAGGGAAACAAAACCAGAGTCTCTCTAGACCTGACCTTTCAGCGAGATTCCTCTGTACATCTTGGATTATGGAAAGACTAATGGTCTGTCTGACTGACCACTGAAACATATTCTTCTTCCTTACTGCTTTTGACCTGAAGAACATCTTAGGAATTGCTGACAATGTTCCCTCCACTAGGCAGGTCACACACTCATAAAAGGCAGGCTTGTCTCTACCCAATCCCTCTCCTTCCTCACAGGATTCAACGTCCCTGTCCTAATTTGGACAGGTTTTCTGTAAAATCATGTTGCAGTTTGAGATTTCAGTTGTCTGCTGTCAAAGAAATCACATTAGGATAATTAACCTTCTCCCTTTCCTCTTGAAACTCCAAGCCCACAAGTAGCATGTTTAGAAAGAAAAAAATGGTCCAGATCACTTGAGATTACCTATAGAGTTGACTAAATTAAAAAATAAAGGACTCATTGCTGTTGTTATATAAGTGGAGGATAAACTATTCATAATTAATAGTGAACTAGTCCAAAATTTACCATAATTGCCACGTTCTCACTAAAGATGACACGTGGCCAAAACCACGAACATTTTGGCAGCCCATTTGGTACCACACTAAGACAAGCATATAGCATGCAGGCCCAATGAGATTTCATATGATTGTGCTTTTAAACTGGCAGTGTTCTGCACCTTGGTTGTAGTCAGAAGATCCAGGGCCTGAGATTACTATAATTTTGTAGAGTAAAATCTTGGGCAAAATTGCATTTAATCTGATAGGGCCCACTGCTCAAATCCTTACATGGTGAAACGACTCACTGACGTCACTGGAGTTTTGCCCAAATAAGAACTTCAGAATAAGGAGGGATTATCTGTGCTCTTCTCTACTTCCTCTTTAAGTAAATCCCATGTAGAGTCTAATGAATGAAAAATGGCCTAAATGGAAATATGGGTCTTATATAAAGTTAAAAAAGATTTACTGGATTTACTGCAGGTATCTTAATTTAGGTTACTTTTTACAGTTTTTTCCCTCAGAAGAGGACTCTATAGAAGAACAGGAACAAGAACACCTGTAATTGGGATGTTACAGAAAATTTCTCAAGAACTGTGATTTTTCAACATTTTTTTCTTGATGTTGAGAACTCAAGACAACTTCCAAGGGAAGCACAGACCCCCTAAGGTACTGTCAAGTTGAAAGATTTGCACCATGGCATGTGCCCACACTAGATTGTATCTGAAATGCTTGACTTCATGAGGGAGTGTGGCCCCATTTATCTTGGAAAACAGTCTTTTAGTTCTCTAGGTCACGTTCCTAAAATTCTTCTGGGCTGGTAGGTGCTTTAGTATTCATCCTGGCAGGTGTCAGCACCACTGACATTGCCTGTCCTCTGACAGCTGCATGTCATTCTACCTTGCCAAGAGTTTTCTTGGCCTTCAAACAAACAAACAAACAAACAAACAAACAACACCAAAAAACTGTGGAGATACCAGAAGCACTCAAGGGCAACTGTAGCAGCATTAAATTCACTGCCTCTGTTTTCCAGTGCCACAGAATTACCCACTCCACAGCAAGTCAGTGCTGAGGGGCTGCTGAATGCTCCCTGGTGCCTTCACAGCACAGGACACCCTCTGATCCTTCTGTTTCTGCCGCATCTGTGATGTGTGAAGGTGCTGAGCAGCCACCCCTGTTGATGGCATCAAGGGGAACATCTCAGTTACCCAGCCTGGAGACTGGACAGACAGAGGTAGAAGAGAGATGGATAACACTCAAACCTCCCCCTTCCAAAATTAACACTTTGATTAATTACATTGGCATTCAACTAAAATGGGGTTAACAGGTGTTAGACCAGGCCTATAAAGTACTAGACTTTGCTGGTGAATACTTTTTTGTATCTCTTTTCTTGTTTGGGACAATCCCTTTCCTCAACCTCTCAAACAAACCCATAAATGGGATGCTAACCTGAAGTATTACCCCACTGAATGGCAAAGTTGCTTTTTTCATATTCTTCCCTAGTTCCAGGGCTCTGTTTTTGAAGGCAGAGAACACAGCTAACCTTGCTATGTCCCAGCAAGTACAGAGACTTTGTTTGTTGTATCATGAAAATGAACAACACATTTTCAATGTTAAATAAACATTTATCCAAAAGTTCAGTCTGACTGCTCAAAACTTAAGTAAATCAATCACTGTAGGTTAACCTTTGCTTGTGTCACTATTCTTTCTTTCTGAAAGCACTGTAACTATCGGATCTCACATGTACATGGTTTTTCAGCATGCCACTGTCAGGAGAAATACTTAGTGGAGAAATCTGGCACAGCAAATGCTTTTCCACCCAATGCTCTGTGGAGCTCAATAAGTTTATGGGTTGCCGTGCTGTATCTTAAGGACATTAAAGATACAGTTTCAGTTACAATCCATCTGGAAAAATACCATGAATGTGAAACTACCGAGAGTTTAGAAGAAGTTAATGTTCCCTGGCACATGCGTATCAGTGCAGTTCAATTACACAGTTACAAGCATGCTTTCTGTCTAAATTGGCTCTGTGGAACAGATCCTAACATGTCATACCAAGGTGTTTGCATTACAAAGGCTTATTGTGATGGAGTTTAGCCGAAGGAGATGAGAATACGAAGACATAAGAAAATATTTTCAAGGAATTGAGGCTGTAGCAAATAGTGGCTGCTCTCTGCTCTGACAGAAAAAATATTTTTGTACCTGCAAAGCTTGGTAAGTTGGGTAAGCAGAAAAGTTACCCAGCTTAACTCAAGACCAAAATGGAAATCCTAGAAGAGCAAGGTGTCCTGCTCACTGTGAGGCAGTATTTTTGTTTAAGAGTTAATTCCCTCTGCCAGTCAGTACAGATGGCTATTTTACTCTGCCTGCATATCTGACACAGGTGACAGCACTGCACAAATTCAAGGCAGGAAAAACTCATGAACTGAGAACAGAAGTGGAGTTCTTCCAGTGATGGGAGGCTATTTTTAGAGTAGGGTAGCAGAGGTGGACAAGGTAGGATCCTTTTCACCACATATGGCTGAGCCAGCTAATGCTTGTTCCAGAGGGACTCTTAAAGGAGCTTCTCACTTCCCTGGAAATTCCTTTTTTTTTCCTCCTGTAAAATGCTAGAGCACTTTCAGTTTGGATGAGAATCAACTGTGACAGGAGCTAGTACTGTGGGGAACATACCTTATGTGTCCTGCCTACCTTTTGGAGGTAATTTTCTTTTGACGAAATGTCTCAGTATTTTTTCATTCTGCAGAGATTTTCAGTGGCAGACAGATAAAATCTCAGCAGTGTTTAAGCCACGTACAGCCATGGGATCTGCTTTCTGTGTCTCTGCTGAACTGGACTGTAAGAATACTCTGTAGGCCTGTAGTGTCCTCCTTCCTCAATCACTGAGGATCCCTGAAGCCCCAGTGAGCTCTTGCTGCTCTCCCCATATGGCTGCTGCTGTCTTTGCCAGACCCACAAGTCTCTTTCAGGGGTGCTGTTCTCTAACACAGGAGGTGGACCTTGCTTCTGCAGGCAGCAGGTATCTGGAGATCCCTTCCTTTCTCTTGTGTGTGTCAGGGCTGCTGCAATGGTTTACTTCCTCCTTCAGGTTTGCACTTGCAGGTTTCTAGGGATGATTCAGTCATTTCCATGCAATATGTAACTAGGCCTAACCAGGCTTAAATGTATGGCCTGAAGATGGAGAGACACTTAAGGAGTTTATGGGCTCACTAGTGTGTTTTACTCCATGTTCCCAATTGCATGAGGCCCTTCTCTCCACCTTCTGTGTAGAGATCCCATTTACAGGGCCAGCCATGTGTATGACAATTATATGGACTTGTAAAGGAACAGGCCACTTTGTCACAGCCTCTCTAAAACACTATGATCAGGCATAAAAAGTGCCATAATGTACTTCCACATTATTTACAAATCCTGTAATTGGTTTCCATGTCAATGTGGAGCATACTCCATGTCTCTTCACAGCTTTGTCTGGAAGTTTATTTCCTTCTTGTCTGGAGGCTCTTTGATTTAGGCAACACTCAACTTTTTTTACTAAGTGAAAACACAGTAAAACCTTTCAAATCCCAAGAAATTCCAGCCTGCTCCTGGAGAACATGCAAGAGGATACATGAAGCATGTACAATCTGAAACTCAGGTGATACTAGGGATGTAAATGGAAGCCAGAAAACCCTGTGATATTAGTTTCCTCAAGTTTAACAAAGAAAAAAGACACCCTTTACTGGAAGGTTCAGAGTGAGCACCTAACTTAGCTGCTTGGCCTCTCTCCACAGAGAAAGCTGCCTCTCTGCTAACTAGAGGAAAAGGCTGGGGTGATAAAACTCACCTAGACAAAGATATCTGTTGTGAGTCCCATTTCTCCCTGACCTGCAGGCTCTCACACACTCAAAATCCACAGTATGGTGGTGGTCTGCCAGGACTAATAGGCATCTGCTTATTGCTCAGGTGAGGCTCCCAAGGTGGGAAACAGGGCAGTGTTTTGCTTTCTACCTGCTGTGTCTCGCTGCCATGCAGCCCCTCCACCCTCTGTGGAGGTGTCCAGTGCAATCTCCAGAGCACTAAACCTCACTGATCTTATTCAAATTGCATCTTGGATGGTAGGAGGTTTGGATGACAGACAGCTTCAAGTTATGAGTACATCTACTGGAAAAACATGTAGGTGGGTAAGATACTGGTTTCCCTTCAGTTGCTGCTGGGATGTCCTGGTTGTGAATGTTGGCATCTCCACAATCCATGCAACCATTGCTGCCCACTCAAGGCCATGATGGAAAATCCCTGGGTTCTGCCACAAAACTTTCCCTTTTCTCCATCTCTAAGTAATATCCACCAAACTCGTGCTGCTGCAAAACCACTATAGCTGTGGTAATCTTTTGGTTAAAGAGCTAAGTGATTTCCTCCATTTTTTGAGGTAAACCACTAACCCAAGTCAATTGTGTACAGTGTTACTGGTTTGAGCCTCACCCTAGAAAAGCTTTATCCAGCAATCAGAGAGGTGTTAATATACATTGTGCCTTCCACTAGTAATGGCAAAATGGGCTGTGGTGGGTGACATGGGAGCGCCTGTCACTGTTCCCTGCTCACTGTGGGCACGCAGCTGCCTGCAGGCTGGGACAGAGACACAACCCCTTCAATGAGTGTCCTGAATGGACAAATCCAGCAGAGATTTTCCTTTGAAAATTGCCACTGCAAGAAAGGGATTTGCCTTGAAGGTACTACTTTGATTCAGTCAGAAAAGGATATTTTAGACTCATCCCTTTGAAAGGAAAACTGCACACAAACGATTGTTTTCTCCAGCCATGCAGCAAAGTCCTGTTTGAAGCAATTTGCCCCTGAGGCAGAACATATAAAAGATACACCCCAGTTACAACCAGCTGCAGCTTGCTGGGGAAAAACCACTCCAGCAGCGCTGGATCCCTGCTGCAGAGTGACTCACTAACAGTGTTTATCCTTCATTATGATGCAGGTTTGGTTCATTCATTGCCTAGCTATTATGTTACTAATTAGAAGACCCTTAACTGACTAGGATAGGAGATGTTCACAACAGCATGGTGGGGTGTGGGGAGTGACAGAGTCAGAGATTAGATGTGACCTATCTTTAGAAAGGCGTGAGAGTTGGGAGGATCAGGAACAAAAACTTCTTGTCTGGGGTCTCTTCCCCAGCTGCCACAAAAATAAATATATTTTTCTTGCTAGGCTATGGGCAGCAGAGGCAATGCTTTGCCATAGTTGGCTTATTCTTCAGTTATTGGTAATATGGGGAGGGACACAGAAGTGGGTAAACAACTGCATCCTTTTAAAAGCCAAATAATTCTCATAAAGAAAGCAACAAACAGAACTAATATCAATACCCTCTGTGGGAAAAATGACAATGCTGTATGTTGGATGAGCATAGCAAAAGAACAAGTTACCTGGAGGAAAATCTGCTCCTTGACAATATAGCACTTTATTAATCTATTGTAAATATGTGTGGCCTTAGTCCTGAATAGACATGAGGGCTCCTAGCATGCTTCTAGGCAAAGACAGCTGTGTCCAGCACATTGTACATTCTCTGCTCCTTGCTCCCTCCAAAATGAGTGTGGAATTCTAAAAAAATGGCTAAAAAAGCCTACCATAGATGTACATAGCATCTAAATTTATCAAAGCTGCTAGGTGGAATAATCTAAACTACTCACATGGAAACACCCACGAAAAGAAGGCATTTCAGCTCGAAAGCAAACTGCCTGAAAGTGTGAACTCGAGAAAGTTGAAAAAGCAGGCAACAGAATGTCAGTCCTTCATGTTTGCAATTAGCAACCAAACATATGGGGGAGGGGGAGGACTCTCTGCGTGCTTTGAGTGAAGCACCTGTTACACAAGAGGCGCAGCAGTGCCACCATTCCCAAGTCCAAGGCACACAAACCTCCCTGGGAAGCAGATGTACAACCACATGCCCCGTTGCATGGAGCTGTGGCACTTACAAGTGGGTGATTGCACACAGCAAGCTGGAGGGGGGGCTTGTCATGGTCAGCATTTGATGACAGTTGCCTCAGATACCAATGTGTCTCCTGTGTCTCTCTTTCAGCCAAGGCATTTCATATTGATACTCCTCTCCAAAGCACTTAGAAATTAAAATAATTTTATAAGCAGTAACTAGTTAATGTTTAACCCACTGGTTTTGCTTTTTCCTTTTTTAGTGTATCACTCTGCTTCACATGTTTTGCAGTGGAACCAGCTGTGCCCTCCTTTCACTAAGCCCTTGGCTCTCGGCATTCACTGGAAACATTTTGCAGCTGTGAGATGAAAGGTAAAAGATTTTAAATTATATAGTGGACAGTAGACTTCTGAAACAGTTTATTCACAGTGAATCTGACATACTCCCTGCTAAATACCACAGGTTATAATAAAACCTTTGAGTGTAACAACCTGGCAACTTATTTTGGAAAATATTAAAATGGGCCACCTGGGAATCTGAAATGTTTTGGCTGTGTTGCCTGGCAATGGGCAATGTCCAGTTTTGTTCCAAGGGTCCTAGGACCTTCTGACTCAACAAGCCCAGATACAGGCTGCCCTAGGGCCCTGCAAAGGAAGGACTGGGCAGCAGCCATTGCCCAATCCTCTATGTAACCCTTCTGTCATGATTATTTACTAAGCAACGTGGCAGCAGTATAGAATCATCCTGCTTAATCCTCCATGCCCTTTCATCCGTGTGTTGTCTTTCCACAAGTGTTTCTCGCTTGGAATTGTAAACTCATTATATCTTCATCAAGGAAACACTCCTTCTTCCCCCTCATCTGCCCCCCTCCTTGCCCCATTTGCTGGTTTTCTCTCTCTCTCTGGTTCCTCTTGCTTCAGCTGCTCAGATCAAGAATGGGAATATTTTCATTACAGCTAAATACACTCCACCTACTCATTGCCACAACATGCCTTTAAACTAGCTGGAGCAAAAACCCATTCCAACAGGTAAAATATTACTGTAGGCTCAAAGGAGCCTTGGATCAGTGCAATGCTCAATGAAATCGTGTAGGACAGAGAAGATATTGTCTGCAGCTGAATTTCAGCATAAAAGGTTGGAGGTGGGCCTGTTGGAAACCACAGGCCCAGGTTCCACAGCTCATTGTGACTGCACACCTCTCTGCTAGGCTCATCACACCATCTCCCAGTAGTCCAGGGTGCTTCAGATCCCAAGGAGTTTAAAATCCAAACTCAAATTTTCCTGAAGTTTAAGGTGTCTAAATTCAATGACCAAATGGAGAAAAAACTCAGCAATGCTATTTGTGTTGCTTGGTCCCAAGCCCAGCATGTGGTTCAGAGATATATCTGTGTAAATTTGCTCTTGGTGTGAAAACCTCAGCTCCAGTCAGCAGCAATCCTTCACTCTGGGAGGCATGTTAGTCTTCTCTCTGCTGCTCAAGTCTGGTTCAAGGCACCTCCAGTCTTAGCAAGGTGTAAAATATCAGCTAGAAGAGCTATGGAAAGAACAAGGGGAGGTGTGACACCTGGCCTGTTCAACACAGTCTCTCAGAAATAAGCATTTGACAGCATAATCTGACCATTCAGGTCTATAATCTAAGTTGACAACAGGGATTGCTGCTACAAAAGAGAAAACTGAAACCATGTTTTTCCAGACTGTGGAGATTAATCTGCTCGAGGAGATCCCATTTCCAGAGTGACAGTAGACAGCTCTCCACCTCCCCCCTGCAGCACCTCTCACTTACAGGTCACCAGCTGGGATTTGGGCAAGAGGAGGTTGCTCAGCACAGAGAGGCTTCCCGAAGCTTGAAAGAGCAGTGACCTCGAGGTCAGCCCAACCTGCGGGCTCACAAGAGGATGTGGGGGTGGGAAGGTCTCAGCCTCGTGCTGCCTTTGGCAGAACATCACGTTAGAGGGGAGACCTGCAGGGCACAAACTTGTGTGAAGCTCAGGAGGTTCCCCATAACTCCAGGCCAGCCCACATGCCCTCCTGAGAAGGGCCAGCCATGACAGGTGGCGAACAGTGGTTTCTAAAGACTTTTTGTGGCTGCTACTGGTTATGAAGTTATCATTACTGAGCAATGAACTGAGCCAAAGCAGAGATACAATGCTCAACTCTGGGAAGGAAAGATGAGGAAGTAAATCAAATGCCCCCATTTATCAGTCACCAGTACAGCTGCTCCCATGTACTTTTCTCTGCAGTGCTGCTGCTGAGGAGCACCCTTATTTTGTGAGCTGCCAGGCATGAAGCTCTGGGGTCCAAGCTCCTCTGGGCTTGCCTACAGCTTCTGTCTATTTGTCAGCTCATTGTTCATGCTACAGCTTTTCTGAGGTTCATGGAGACTCAGGCCAAACAAGACCAGATGGAATTTATTGTGAGGAAGTTTGTGACTGTCCATCTGATTAAAAATTGAGAAACTTGTGAGTTACTGATGTGAAAATGTTTTTCCAGGAATGCTTGAGTTGGTCCTGTTAATCACACATGTACCGTGATATGTTCAACATAATTGGCTCTCCACTGTTTTACCCAATAGAGAAAAGTGACTATTTTGACACTAGACTATCACATTTTGCTCATTTGTATTATAAAATCCCAAAACGGTTTGTGTTTCCTCACACTTAGTGTAGGGTAAAGGAAGGAAACCACAACTATGCCTCAGTTTCTCTTCAGAGTAGAATAAGGAACAAGCACAAAGAGATATGGTGACTTGTTAAAAGTTTCCTGAGTGGTCAATAGAAGATGGTAAACTAAGTCTCGATTTCTTGGCTCTCATCCAAGTGCCTTTCCATGGTACCTTACCACCTACACTGACTATATTGCTTTTTTTTTTAAATAACTTCCATGTTTAAAAGATATGTGAATTGGACCTTGGTTATTTAAACTGAAAAAACACCAAAACCAAACCATAAAAGAGGCTAGATATGATAGTGAAATGGCAATGAAGTAAAAAGTGAATGCATGGTTCGACCCATCGTATTAGGATGCAAAATGTAAGTGATTTGTTCAGAAAGAAAAAGAAAGGTTGACTAGCACATTCTAAATAATCAGAGGTTGAAAACAAGAAGCATGAATTCCTTTACATGATTTTCTCCTGAGACTGCAAACGGGAATATTGACATAATTAGATCAGTACAAATGAGCCTCAGCAAAAGTGGGTTGCTTCTTCATGCAGTTTGTTATTAAACCATTTGGAGAAATTGAGTGGTGAATTGCATCAGTCATTGAACCAAATGTTACATCTGAGCTTAAAGAAATGCATAATTTTGTTTAAACTATCATAACTTTTGCTGAAGAGATGACTAATAGGGCCAGTCAAATCTGATAATGCAGGACATAGAAGGATACCAATAGATAACTCTCAGCACTGGGAGGGTGTGGCAACCCCTCATACCCCATCTGACAGGGCAGAGGGAATAGATTTTCCTCATTCATGGTAAGTTGCACTAATCTTAACCTAAATTCCGCCAACACTGATTGGAGAAATATGGGTGAATTTTTGAGTAAGAGACATAAATGCTCTTTGCATTGCCCCAGTCAGTGGGAAATGCTTGATCAATGCACTACTGGTGGTGGACTGGACATGTAAGCACAGGTAGGACATGCTCAGAGAGCTTCTTGCTTTCATACCTACATGCAAGGGATGTTTTTCTTTGATGTTATGTGCCCCTGATCCAGGTGTATTGGGGCCAATGAAGCAATATTACCATTATGAAGTAATATTAATATTACTGAGCTTGGGCTCTGAGTCCAAGATACATAAAAATAAGAATATAGTTCTCTTTCCCCTCGTCTATTAAGGCATAGTGAGGACCAACTCACAAGCAAACAACTGGAACAAATCAAACCTCCTGTAAAAGGATTTTGTTACTCTAATAAAATCAATATGCATATGAAGAATTTTGCAAACAGCTTTGCATAGCACTTAGTATATGGTAAACCCCACATAGATCTTTGTTATCTGGGTTATAGGATGGCGTTAGCTCCTCTAGAGGAAAAACAAGATCTCAAACGAGTGACAGACAGCCTGCAGCTTTAAATATCAGCTCTGGAGAGCAGCTATTTCAGCACAACAGATGCCTTTCTCCTGTGAAATTCCCCTGCACAGGAGATGCTTGGGTTCATTTTTGCTTAACTGTTCCATCCTTCAGCACTTCTTTTCCCCAGAGTGAGGGAAAGTTGAGGAGGGCTCCACTTCCAGCAAGGATGCAAATGCCGTTTTGAATTACAAAGAGAAAAGCGAAGGACTCTCCCTGGGCAGTCTGACATGTGTTATAAATGCCTTTATTGTAGGTATAGTCTTATGTCTTCCTCCAGTGAATAAGTAAATGAGAAGGTTCAAGATGCTTTAGCAACACAAAGAGCCTGGTTTAACTGCCAGACTTTGTGCAATCTTTCCTTCCACACCTGCTAAAAAAGCCCAAAACAACAGTAGGCAACAGGCTCCCAAACACTTCTGTTGTAGTTACACTTCAGTGTAGCACAGCTCTGGCCACCAGTGCCTTCCTTACCTTTTTTAGCAGGCAAGAAGAAAGCATGCAGGACTTAGGGCAAACCACAACAAACATGAGCTGAAAGCTGCTGGGGAAGCAGGATGAATTAAACAGAGAAAGGTTTCCCTGTGCCAGCATTTCCAAGCAGTGTCTTCCTGATTTTGTCCCATTGCTGCACACAGATATAAGGTTGGCTGTAGGGCTTGACTGACCCCAAACAGCTTTTTTTGTCACTCTTTCACCACTCCAGACTTGGAAAGGTTAGGAAAACACCTTTGACATAGTCTACTGCAAGAAGGAAGGTATTGTCCTGATTATTGTCCTTAGCATTGTTGAAGTATGGGGAGACACATGGGGGAAGATTGTGCCTCACAGCATAATGTACAATGGCTAAGAAATAATAGTGAATGCAAAAAAAGATGGAGAAAAAATTACAGGACCCAACAATCTTTCAAAACTGGTAGTTAAAGATCAAGTAGTACAGAATCAAAGGGAATTTGAACTGCCCTGCCCAACAACCAGGAATATAAGCCTGACCAGTAATACAAAAATAGTGCCTCCTTATAAAATGAAAAATCTGTGCTAAGCCACAAAGCTTCAAAACATCATTTGGTTTTTCTGTTAAAGTACCATCCTACTCTGCCAGACATATTCCTGCTCCTGTCCTTTCAAATAGGAAAAGGGAGGGAGAAAACTGCTCAAACATAATGAGAGAGACTCATTAAAATTACTGAACCTATAGTAATTACAGATACAGATGTAGAAAGGGTTTCTTAGAAGGGAGATTTGTAGTGCCTCTTCTGAATGACAGACACGTGTCAGAGTCCTAAAAATTATCACCTCTGAAAGATGTTATCTTCTAGCACTCAAGGGAGAATTGTTTTATTTAATAAATTAAAAAGAGAAAAGTCTATGGGTATTTGTGAGCAGTGTTGCCCAAGTGTGCCCTGGTGGAGGGAAGAGGACAGTTTGCCACTGCCCCTTGGTTTGAGAGATAGGCTTGCTGCCTACAGAAAATCAAGGCTCAATAGAAGGAGTTCCAGCCTTTAAAGTGGTTTCTTATGGAGTGGAACCTCCATAACTGCTGTGGTGATGAGTAGATCTCATCCTGGTCTGGAGGTATAAGTTGGCTTAACTATGCCACATGGCCACAAAATTTAGGTCCTTAATTGGGCTCCTGTTTCTTGCAGAAAGGGGTCAGAAATCCTTACAACTCTAGTACAGAGTGCAAACCAGTGTGGTCAGAACTTGAGGCTTATACTGGATCACAACAAAGCTGAACTGCCAGTCATTGATGACAAGGTGGGTAATGCCAGCAAAGATCAGCAGAGCCATCAGCTGGGAACTACAGGCACCGAAGTGTGGGGACTCCTTCTCCCAATGGCCAGACCTTCAGGGCCTCGAGATTGCACTGCTGGCTTAGGGAAACTTAGGTTTGTTGGACATCTTTGTGTTGATGAAGACTTTTGACATCCCTGCTGTATCTTCCAGTTCCTTCAGCTTCAACATGTCTATTTGTGTGGGTTTCACTCTGGAAGGTAAACATCCCATGTGTCCTACAAGGTAGGTTGAAACCAAAATATTTTTAGGTGTTCCTGGTGGCTGTGTCTGTGTCTCCTCACTATCTGTAGGACTTTGGCTCTGGGCAGATCTTCACAGGAATCCACTCTTCTTCCTCTTTATACCTCAGCACCAACCTTATATATCAGACAAATAGAAACATAATGGCTATAAAACACACTGGAGTGTCTGAAGAGACCTTGGTATACTGAAATTTTGCATAAAAAATATGTTTTCACAGCTGGAAAATTTTCTATGTTACTTATTTTTATAGGATCTGTAACAGGTGCTTAAAAATGCACAGAAAATCAACAAAAATATTCTGTTTATATGACTCAGCATTTGGAAGGACAACAGAAAGCTTGGGCCCAGTACTGAGCCGCTGGCAGCTTAGTATCTGCCTTTTCCCCACCCATTTTCACCCCCCTGCAATCTCTCCCCACACAATTCATAACCACATCACGTCTAAATCCACTGGAACAGGATTGCTGATGCTGTGTTTGCTCACAGATGCTCTCTAAGCATCTCTAGTGTTCTGTGAAGGTCTCTGTTAAAAGTCTTTTTGAAGTATGTCTAGATTAGTTCTACCACTTTATTCCTGTTGGCTCTTTGAATGTACAATATAAGCATCTGAGCTTTGAGTTTGATGGAATTGTGGCAATAAGAAAAGCACAAGTGAAAATAATGATGGTCAATGGTCTACCTAAAGGAATAGATTTATTCCTCATGACCTACATGCAAAACTGTAATGTAAGTATTTATTTTTTCCACGATAAGATCAGTTGAGAATTCAAACATACTAAAATTAGACCTCACAGAGAGGGGTACTCCAGCTCCTTACTTGGTGTGACCTGTGAATACATTATTTTCTGAGTCCTAAAGCTACTGTTGTCCTTCTAACAACAATCTTCCTTGAGGCTTTTTTGAAGTGCTTTTGTGTGTGGAACAGAAAAGAAGGGAGCAATAGAAAAAGTTAATTATACACCAAGAGAGGGGAGAGAGGGGAAGATAATCATCCATTAATACAGCTTATGCAATTTCCAGATGTTTGTTAATGAAAAAAACATAGAAGGGATGAAATTAAGAGGAAAACTTAAACTAAAATACTAGCAAACCAAATTCTAAAGTTTGCTGCAGCTCAGAAACCCTTTGTGTGAACCTGGACTGATTTACGATTTCACATCAAAACCACTCCAGCCAGGGGATTTTGCATGGTTAGGTTGTGAGACCAGATGATTCTCACTACTTCCAGGGTTTATTCAATTCCCAGAACACAAAAGAAAAGCCAGAGGGTGCAAGCCTGCATGAGCTGACATAAAAGAGAAAACAGCAAATCTCTGAAAAGAACAAGGGCCAAGTTTTACATAGCTCCAGTTGTGAACTAGGAATTTCCACATATTCTTTCCACACTAGTGATTCCTTTGAAATTGCACCGTCTTCCCCTTCCATCCCAGAGAGCCTGAAGTTACATGTGTCTTGACTCTTCTCTAACTACATAACTTGGCCCTGTGTCCTCGTCGGCAACGCTCCATTAAAGTTCCCAGATTCGGGATGGAGCAAGAACTCGGAGCTCTGGCGCATGCCCCAAGTCATGTAAGGCAGAAGTGATCCTGCAGCTGCACAGCTCCCTCCATGCTCAGCATGGCTGTCCTGGCTCGAGCCAGGCTATTTTTAAATCACAGTATGCCATTTCCTCATGCTTTTCATTCTTCTATCTCTCTATTGGTTAGAAATGTTATTCTCATTTGTTTAAATGTCTGGAATCCCAAGCAGTCGCGATTTCCTTTCTCATCTCTGTGACTGCACACTGCTGTTTCTCCATCGTGCTTACCCTTTTCAACGCAGGGAATTTACACTTCCCGTAAGAAATGGGCAGTGCCCTCTGACACTGGTTCATCTGCTTCTCAGTTCATTGAAACTGTGTCCAGGCAATGCCCAACTGTCCTGAGAATCCCATAGATGCTCTTTCCCAAAGTTACTTGAAATGTATTTCCCTCATTGTGATAGTTCATTACAGCTTCAAATGAGTGCAGGGAGGACAGCAGCTACTAAATTGAAGGTACTACATCCTTGCATTTATCTGATGTTTCAGGAGTCTGTTTCTCTCCTTTGTGGAAGAGATATAGAGATTTTACTCAAAAAAGTAATCTATTTGGGTATCAAATTGACTGACAGTGAAAATAAGAAACCCACAAGTACCCCTCTGCAACTAAAAGTCATTAAATAATTCTGAAATATGGTCTCTTCTGTGCAGCTACAATTATTTCTCCTTGGGATCTGTATTTGTGTAATTCATCTGGCAGTGATCTCTGGGAAATAATACAACTAGCTTTCTACCTAGAGACTTGCAAACTGACAGACAGAAGCTACCACTCAGCGGGATGTAAATGGCCAGCAAAAAGAAGGATGTATTCTCTAGTTCTGGCAAGCAGTAAGGACCAGAGGCCTGAAACTCTTGCTGCTGCTGCCATTGCCACTGCTGGTTTCCAAATCCGTGAGGAAGCTGTCTCCTAGGTGATTACTCCTACTCAGAAATCACCATTATTGGCAATTCTCAAAGACTGAAATGGTTCTTGTCTGAATTTGGTCATATAAGTATCTGTGTTTTCAACACAGGAGATTTTTCACTTCAGTTCTGGAAATGTGGTCATTTCTCCTTTTGTTTCTAGCAGCTGTTGGGCAGCCTGCACTGCCCAATCCTCAGCTGGTGCAGAGCAGCATAACTCTTTCCCAGTAAATGGGGTTGAACCACACCATGCTGTGGAGGATGTCACCCCAGGGGACAGTGCTTGCTCTGTAAAGTAGTTGGTACTCACCTGCCTAAGGCTCGTGTATGTTTTCCTGCATTTGTTACTGGCTGTGATATAATGGTAAGTACCACACCTGAGTTGTTCTTGTGCTGCTGACTGACTGAAAATGCATCCTGTTGTGATTTGGGTTTGTGTCATATACAGGTATTTTAGATGAACAAATGTGCTGTCAGGGAGACAAGTTTGAGGCCAGGATTTTTCCTTTGTTTTTCTTCCTTAAAAAACCCCCCAAACAACAAAAAACAACAAAAAACAAAGTCCTTGAAGAGAAAATCAGAACCAATTACACGCTGTGTCTCTGGGTGTTCAATTCACCCATTCGTACTCCTTGGATGATTTCTCATTACACAAGGCCACTGGAAGAGCACATGCTGCAGAGAATCCTGGCATGGTAATCACAAATCACTTCCCATTCCTGGGTGAATCAGGAATGGTTCATATTAAGTAGTAATCCAAAGTTACAAAAGTTTTAACATATTTAAATAAGTTAGAGATCTGATGAAAAGGCTGAGAAAGGAAAGAACACTACATGCTTCCTTTTTGATATCAAACTGCTGAGTGTCTCCTGGGTTGATCCTATTAGTAAAATTTTCCAAGTCAATTAGACTTAAGATGCCTTCTTAATCTCTATTTGCTGTGGGGCTTCTCCCAGACTGCAAAAGGAGGCAAAAAAGCAGCACATGATGAAACAAAACCGCCAAATTCTCACCTCCTTGACAGCCACTTAGATGTGAAACAAGTTGGCACTTATCTGAAGTCAGACCTGTCTATAGGACTGTTGGAAGAATTTGACAATTTCAGTACCTCAGATTGCTTTTATGCACACTCTCTGTTGGCTCCTGTGCAGCTGTCAAATCTGCAGGGTTCCTGGCTTGAATTTGACTAAGGACTTCTTTTTCCAACTGGGAAATTACTTCAGATAGTGCAATGTTGTCAGGAGGTTTAGAACTTTAAAGCTAAACCTGGAATTAAGCTTGTTTTACTGTATGCTTTCCTGGCTTGTGCTGTATCTTTGAAACAAATTTGTGCAATGCAGGCTTATTTGTCTTTTTGTGGGGTTTGGGCTTGAAGAAAAAAAAAGATAATTTGTGGAAGCTGGCATGGTAACAGAGAACAGGAATCCTCCCCATCATTTCACCTTTTTCTGTGTGTGTACAAAGTCAAGTGCTTGCAGTACAAGTTCACCCTAACCCTCTAGTTGCCATTTGAGAATGGAGAAGAAATGTTGTCTTAGTCAATATGCTGGCTAATTAATTCAATTTGGTCTTTGAGTTAGAAAGATGTGTTGACTTCCACATCTGAGCGTTTCAAAGAGTCTGCACAGTCCTGAGAGAAATGTCTGAACAGATTTCAGGTTGTGACGCTGGGTTTGTGCCCCCAGTGCTGGGATAGCCCCTGCTGATGCTGTAATCAATGAAGTGCAACACCATGTCCTCTGGCAATTGCTTTCGGACCTAGAGGGTCTAAAATAATGAGGAGTCATTCTGCAGTGTTTCCCCCCATTTTAGATTTTAGAAAGTTATATAATTATGTAAAATCTTATTCATTTAAGAGTAGTTATTTTCAAAGCAGTTGCAGTTATCACTAAAAGAACATGAGAAGAGTAGAAATGACATGGCATTTCTTTGATAAGATGTTCTCAAAGCAATCTTTATCTCTTGTAGAAGGCTGAATGATGAATAATCCCAGGAGCACACTTTTGTACACTAGTATCTCTTTTCAGGATATTAAGAAACCCATGCCAGTTCATCACTTTCTCATCTGGAATAATCTTTAGAATAACTTCTAAGTAGTTATTACTCTAGTTATTTCATGTAAAATTGCTGTTGATTCACTTTCTGAGCTTGTAAAAAACACCGCTTTTAGATGACATTGTGTATGATAACACATGTATAATAAAATACATCTGGCATTGCAAGGCCAGCTTCATTCCTTTAACACTAACATTTTTAGGTTAAAGAATGTATGTTTGCAAAGTCCAGTGCTTTTTTCCAGTGCTGTTGTATCTTATTAATATCTTGCTCTTTAAGAGTGACCAAGAAAAAAAAAGTAGGAGAAAATCCCAGATAGCTGAATGCCTCTTCAGAAATTACATTCTATCATCCTCAGCTTCCTTCACATTTTCTAAATCAACAAACATGCCCTTGCAGTAACAACTCCCCCTTGAAACAGATCAAGCCTAACTGATGGATTTAAGCAGTTGTGCAATCCTGGTTTGAACTGCCCTTTTTCCTTTCTCAGTTACAAGAAAGGATGTAGCCATTTTCCAGGAGAATCTAATGAGTTTGGGTACTCCAAATCAGAAACCTCACAGATATCGCTCAGGTCTAGGAAGCACTGAGCTCCCTGGGTAACAGGCTTCCTGTGGGATTCCCAGCTTGGGCACAAAACAAAATGAAAACTTCAGCAAGGGCAGTAGCTCCCAGGCAGCAAGAAGTGACGTCCTGGTGGGCTGATTGTACCTTGCAAGGACAGCACACATGACCTAGGATCACTTTCCTTCAGTGTCCTCATTCAACCCTGCGTGTCTTTTGTGCACTCTCACAATTCATTGGACCTTCTGAGGGGCCTCTTTGTTACCCCTATTTATCTCTCCTTTTTGTCTTGTCTGGCAAATGCTTCTGCTGTGCTGCACCAGCACGACACTGATTTCAGTGTAAAGCCTGTCTCTGAAGACCAGGCTGGTTCACTGCCCTCTTCTCCATTCCCCTACTCTCCGAGTCTACGCTGCCAGCTTGCTCAGTCACTGAACTTTCACCCGTGTTTTTACCAAGTTAATGGTTTCCCTACAGACTGAATAGATGGGCATTTCTTCCTTGCTGCGTTCCTTTTCCTTCTTGAGTTTCAGAAATGCACATAACTTTAAGCTACTCTCCAATTACAGCTAAATTATTCCCTAAGGCAATTAAGGTGAAACATTACTTCGGAAGACTTTGCTAGTGTTTCGAATTAACAGCAGCATTTGATACAGTTGTCAGTATTTTTCCATTAACAGCGCTAACCTCCCCACCCTCCCTGCACACCCATTAAATTGATCTGACTCCCATGGAGCTGATGGGAAGAGTCCAGGTGCAGTTTCTCCCAGTGAAGCTGAACTAAAACATTTGCAAGGACGGGCTGATTCTCAGATCACCCTGCTTCATTTATTGATCTCTCATTCAGTGCATTACAAGTCAAAAACCTCTCCCTCCCCCTTTTAATCGGCTTTAATCAGTGGTAGATCATGTTTCAGCAGGGCTTTAATGGATTCTTGAGGATAGTTACGGAGTGCTTTACCCTTATGACTTGGCGGCTGTGTAATCAGTCCACTGGCTTAAAATCCATCTGATTTTCTGGAATTCTTCTGAAGAGAACTGAAAGGAGGCCGACAGTGGCAGAATTGCACTGCTGCAGGGAAGTCTGTTCACACACATGGTATTTGCTACTGGTTACTCCTTCCTTTCTCTACATACCTACCACTGACAGTGCAGGACATGCAGAGAGAGGACAGCAATGCCCATCCACGGGATTTCAAAAAGGCCTGGTTATCCATATGTGCACAGCTTATTTCCAAGGCTTATTTCCAAATTATGCTGTCCAATGCAGCACTCTCTTTGCACTATTTATACAGCCCTGAGCTCTCATTCCCTATTGACAGAGGATAAGGATAATCTTTGGGCAACCTAATTCTCTAAGATACAATCAAGGTCCATATGATCTATCATTGCTTGAGTAATGCTGGCACCGAGCTAAGCCCTAACTGAATGACAAGGTAATTTTTGCTCAGCTAATGCATATTTTTTGAGAATAACTTCATGCATGGTTCTTGCATGTAATTATTAGCCTGCCTTTTTTTTTTTTTTTAGATTTTTCAGGAGATTTTAAAGCATATAAACATTAAGATATTTCTCAATTGTGTTTTTAGATTAAATAATTTGAGATAATTTATCTGCCTGTGGAGAAGGATATATTAAAATGTCCAAGCTGGCCATTGAAGTACTGTGGCAGCTACAATGCTTGTAACACTGGGCTCTAGAAACATCTGAGGTTGGAAACAACTCCGTGTCACAGCATTCCCCTTATAAAATTTGAAAAACAACACTCTCTGGGTTTTGTATTTATAGATAAAACCCTCACATGCATCATAAACATTCTGTATGTGGTCAGCAGGTATCCTAAATAAATAATTAGGCATAACAGGAGAGCTGGTGCAAGGACAGCTCTGGTGTGCACTGTGGTGTTACCCTGAGCCTGTGGCCAGCACAGCATAGATATGCTGGTAGCTGCTGCTCCTGACACGTCTCACAGACTGGTTTCTGGTCCTGACACAATCCTTCTTTAACAGCAAGCAGTGTCACAGGCAAGCAGCTTCATAACACCTGCTGAGAAGCTAAAGCTTGGAGCTAAGGCTACAGTTTTTGATAATTTTGTGGCCAAGTTTGTATACCAAATTAAAATTGGTCCCACCAGCCCAAATATTCCAAAAAACTTAATCTTTTTTCCACAAGCCTTTTCTTCATATTACAGTAGATCTCTCCATGGCTGACAGCATTTTGGCACACAAGTACCAAGCTCAGTTGTGCAGCACATTGCTACCACGTTCACAAGGAAAACAATCCAACATAAGGCTCTTCCATGTAAAGCACCTTTTGTTCTCCCCAGGAGTCTATAATCTGACCTCATAGTTCAGTTCAGAAACCGTGGACAAAGACCCATAAGACTTTACACAAACAGGCCAAGGCACAGAGCAAAGAACCCATAATAAACTGGGGAAATGAAAAGAGCTGATTGTCTTTCTCAGGAAAAATGGAAATTGTTATGTGCATTACAGCCAAAACCAAGTTGAGAGAAACTATTCTCTGCAGATGTCCTTGTGATTTATTCTGCAGGAATTATTCTCCACATCACAAATATTTCTGCTACCAATAAACATCAAGGAAAATCTACAGATAGCAAAATTACTGCTGTGTATGGCTGCAGAGCCTGTCACTGCCTTGGCAACCTGCAGATCCAGCACTCCAGGACAAATCTGTCCTTCTGCCATGCCTTGGGCTTCCTGAGTGGAGGCAAGAAGTGCATAAAAGATATGAGAACCAATGCCATATTGCTGTTTAATTTGAAGCCTGTTACCTGTCCTGCCAGCTCTCAGCCATGGAATGCTGTGGTACTGCACTGAGGGCCTGATGCTGAATTCACACCCAGTAAAAGACATACAATTCTGCCGCAAATTGTTCTAAAAAACAACTTATATGGATGGAAATACAAATAAATTCATTAGATTGTGTTCTAGGCTTTCTCTTAAAGGCTACACGAGCTCTGAGAGAACCATACTTACATTTAAAACGAAAATTTGATAGGTAAAATTTTCAATCTTCTTTACTTTACTTTTTCCAAATACCCAGACAATAGTTGACCCTGGTTTGTGCAGGAGGCTCCTGCTCAGAGACCTCCTGAAGTCCTCTCTGACTTGAATCCTCCTGTGATCCTGTAATTAAGAATTACTTGAGAACTGAGGGTTCTTAAATCCAGCTTAATTAATTCGAATAAGGATCATGTCTACTTTAAAAGCACTCAGGTCTGTCTGTCCTACTTCAAAGTGCACAAATGAATGCTCAGCAGTAGGCTACACCTGCGGCAGCTACTGACATAAAGAGGCACTGAAAGAGGTAGCTTTCCTTCTTTTGTTGTTTTTGAAGCTGCTAGAGAAGATATTCCTAAATATTCAGATATTTCACCCTCTCTGCAGAACCTCCATAAGCCCTGCTGCTGGCAACATGAAATTCCTCTTGGCACCCACTTCCCCTTTCATTTATGAACCTGTACATGATCCTTGCAAACGGCACTGCTGAACGCTTCCTGCGGACTTAGAGCCACGCACAAACTGCAACTCTCATTCCCTAACAGAAAGAAAAGCAGAAGTAAAAAACAAAACAAGAAAGAAGAAACACTTTTCACAAAATTGTGTTTCTGAATCTGATACCTGGCTTTTAGAGTAGAGACTGACAGAAGTTTCAAAGATGAAAAATGTTAGGAGATGTAAACTACTGATTCAAGAACAACCTCCAGCTCTGTGCCTAAGATTTTACTGTCTTGCTCAGAATAATTCTACCAACAAAGAAATACAGGGTTCTGAGCAGCCTGGTCTAGATGGCTCTGCTCACTGCAGGGTGGAGTTAGACTAGATGACTTTTAAAGGTCCCTTTCGACCCTAACAATTCTATGAAATATACCTCTCCAACTGTTAAAACATACCCCCTGAAAGGTCATCTTCCTTCCGGTTACAAAGTAGTGAATTTATTGGTTTTCTTTGTTGATTCAGAGCACCTGAAGGAGCCAAGGAACCAGACCTTCAGCTCTCCATGGTTGCACACATGAACTGGGGCTCTCCTCCTGCCCAGGCACCCTGTCAGACTCTCCCAGACAGGGTACCCAAATCAACAAGGCTGCAGTTCACAGCTGAGCATCTGGCCCACATTGGTTTAACTTTATCAACTAGTTGGATCTGGCTAATATTAGAGACTAATAAAACTCATCTGTTTTGGAAATAAAGGTGAGCCAACAGTTAAATCTGCCATCAGTAAAATAATATAAAAAAAAGGTTAGAGGAAGCCTGAGAATGATTAATGCTGCGCCCAAACTAATCAGAAAACAAATATTCCTCAAAGCTACCATCAAGAAGAAGAGATCAGAGCCAACATTTTGATGCATGATGATGTAGAAATAACTCTGACTGAGAAATGTAACGCTGGAATCAATTTTATCCAATAGCACAAACAATAAAAATCACAAGCCAAAGTCTACCCTGGATGTACACATGGGAGTCTCACTGGTTTCAGTCCTAGCCACACACATGCATCTGAGGGTGCATTTTGGAGCCCCAGGTCTTTAATCCACAACCTATACTAAGTTCAAATATTTTGTGCATTAAGGATGAGGGTTGCACAGCTGTAACTGAGAACAGAATTTGGCCCATTTATTGTAAGTGCTGTGTCTGAAGTGGGTTTTCTCCTACTAAAAAGCCTAACTTTTTAGGGTTATGAAAAGTTGTAAGTGGCATATCGTAAAAAACTTCCAGTCTGCAATATAAAATACACCCTGGAAAACTACTTAAATAAACAGAATCCATCTTCCAGATTCAGGAAATGATCCTTTGTAGAAAAAGATTGAGGAAAGGTCCTTTCACTTTCTTTGACTCTGGACTGGACTGATGTGTCTTCTAGATTTTTGGCTTTCAAGTCCTCCACTACCTTTCTATCCAATGTATACTGTCTCTGAAATCATCTGACCCTTTGCTCAAACATAATTTTACTGCATCTGTTTCTCCCCTCTTTGCTTTGGCTCGCAACACAGATAAATAACCAACGATGTCAGACACCTACATCATAAATCATTGGGAAATTGAGGTAATTTGAATAGTCTTGCTGAGTTCTGATTCGCATTAAGTACATGTGCAGCTTTAGGGAAGGCTGCATGCAATTGCAAGTCATTAACCTGAGGTGCATCCCACATCCCACAGTGAGCTCTACAGAGCCTGACCCGATGCTGCTGACCTTCGGGGAGTGCTCTCCAGAGTTCATGGCTCACATACTCAATGCTTAAATCCACCTGGAAAATCCAGCAGATTGTGTTTTTCTAAAGAATTCTATGCCAGTGTTTGGAAAACATAAATTATCACAAAAATTGTTAGCAAAACAAACAGTGGATTTTCAGGGGACCACAGAAATGTAGGTCTTTGCACAAGTTCTGCATTTGCTTAGGATCATTGGGAAATTCTACTTTTTACGAGCTGAACTTTCCAAAGAAGCAACTAAGACAAGTATTGCAATTAAAAGTCAATGGAAACTTGGTGTCCAACCTATGGTTCTGCTCTCTAGAATCTTCCTGAGGATTCGGCAATACTGTTACTAATAACGTTAAGGAACACCAAATCCCTGGCTTCTGGGGCTGTGAGTACATTCTCTTCAGGGGTCAGCTTCTGGTCAGGGTCAGCAGGGAGCTTTTCCAAGGTATGATGGTCATGGAGGGCTCTCAGCAGCGCAGTGGAGAGGCCGCTTTCAGCCAAACCAGGCACTTTGACCCTGCCAGAGCTTCCACCATGCAACTCTGTAGAAGAGTCCCAGAAGGATATAATTACCATAACCTTTAAAAAGCCTAATAACAGGCCAGTAGAGACTCCCAGAGGCAAAGCACCCAACCTCTGAGAACATCTGTCCAGACTACAGGTGACTCCTGTCTTTGCATCCTCCATCTTGGCCATGAGTAAACTTGCACACTTCAAGAAAGTCCCACCAGGGCTGTGGGAAGCTTTGCATTTGTTTCAACACAGAGGCATCTTAAAAAGGGGCCAGCTTACTGTTCTGAGCAGGTTTAAATTTATGTGCAGAGAAAGAACAACTCCAGTGCAATAAGATACCATCCATCAAAAAACACAAGATCAATTCCTACCAGCAGTTTGGGAGAAGGCTTTTCCCAACAAACAACTTACCTGCCATGGACGCTGGCTCTACCTTTCTGCCAGATTCAGACACACAAACTGTAACACAAAAATCATGATCAAAGGTGAGCACTTGCTTCAAAGCATTGGATGTCTAAATGACAGTCCCATCCGACTGTTGAAGATGTAGCCAATTATCTTGGGAAGCACTGTTGAAGAAAAGTCATGACAAATCCATCAGCACATCCTGGATTTGCCCGTTACAGTATTTCTCTCTTCTTTAAAGAATAAGAGAAAACTCATTTACAAAATAGACTGTGGTGAGTGTCTGTTTATGGAAGAAGAAAACACACATTGATATGTGACAGTTCAGCTCTTGGGCTGGAAATGTGAGAACTTACAAATAGCATAACCTTTGATCAAATGACCAGTGTTTGTAAAAATAAGGATCTGTACATGTTGTTCTTTCCATCTCAATGTCCTGAACTGGCTGCAAGTGGAATTCATCTTAGACAGCTGCATTAACCTTTTCGGGGTTAAACGCCAGGAAGCTGAGAGACAAGAAATGTAGCAAGTAAAGCAAAGTTAAACACAGCTGAGTTTTTCACTGCTTTTATGCCCAGAGCCATGCACTTGCAGAGGCACCAAGTTCACAGTAGACTCATATTGCGCTGAGGAAACTTCAAGCAAACCTGAATGAGGGAATGACCTCTTCTTGCAAACCAAATCTTTCCATTATTTGGCTCTGTTTGTGCTCCCAACCAAGCCTGTAGAAAATACACAGAGAACACCACTTCCTTTGCTGAAGGCCTGTGCAAATATTTCTGATAAATTTATCTCACACTGCCCCGCGTAATGGATGGTTCAAGTACCTTGGTGAGGCTTCTGAAAGGACTGACTGTCATCAGTTGATACCCCAGGCCTGTGTGCATACAAAGTTGCCACAGTAGAGGCAAAAAGCTAAAATAGACACCACAATATCTGATGAAAGATGGCCATTTCTTATCGGACCCATTAAAATTCCAGTCTTGGAAAGAGTGGGCTGAATTGTCCGCTGGCATTTGCAGTTGTCACTCAGAGGAGTGTGGGATTCAATAAAATGCTAAATAGACCAGGAAGTGCCAAATACATTTTTTATTACAGTGCTGTATGGCTGACTATTCTCTGGTTGATGCTATATGACAACATTTCGCTGATAAGAGCACTTGTGAGGGCTGAGTTAGCTTGGTTGGGTGGCTTTGCTTCTGCTTCCTGGGAGAATGGCTTTGGATGGAAAACAAGACTTGCCTTGTTTGAATTACCTGAGTAAACCCAGACTTGTAAACAGACTTAGGTGAGGCCTTCTGTGGAAGGCGAATATTATTCTTGTAAAGCACAAAAAGCGGAGGAATATATATTCCTGGCTTCAATAGAAGCCAAGAAAAAGGAGAAAATTCACAGCTGGAACTTCAAAACTCTGTTGCTTTCATTTTGCTCTGTACAAATTCATTGCACAAATGAGAAATGAGCCTCTCTAATTATGTGAGTAGATTGTGACAAGACAAACAGGAGCAGAAACTGGACATCCAGCTTTTTATTTCTTTGACATTGGGAAACTTTTCTCCAGAAATGCTCAAGCTAAACTTGACTTAGTCACATCAGTTGGAGGAAAATCTTTGTCCTTACTTTGATTTTTACTTTGCAGACACTGACTAACATAATTTTGTTCAACAGGACCTTCAACATTAATGTACACACATGGAAAGGCTCTACTCTTTGCATACTTAGATAAAGATACCATACTTTCACCTCACTCCTGGAAACGTGTTAAAAATTTTTCAAATGCACTTTTCAAATGAGCAGGCTTTTAGAAAACAGATTCAAGTGTCTCTGCATAATGGTGAGTGTTAAAAACATACTGCTAAAGCCTTTTGAGATAGCTTTTATCTTTCCAAATCCATTACATGCACTGTTGCATTAGCATCCATTAGTATTCCCTGTTTTCTTCCTGCCTACTGTTTTTATGACTGGACTCAGTTCACTCTGAACTTCTCACCCATTATTCATTCCCTGTTTTCCTACCTCTGCTGACCTTCCAGAAGATGGCTTTTCTTTATGGGTTACATTTCTGCAAGGTGTGAGATATTCTACAAACACATCCTTTTGCTGCACTGGAAATAGGTGCCATCGATTCGGCAGCAATGACTTGTGTTGCTGCATAATGAGGGAACAAGTTTTTTGGAAAAGATCTTTTCCTGGTCTTGCTGAGGTTTTAAACATCCAAATTGTCAGAACACGGCCAACATACTAAGAAGCAGAATAGTAATAAGAAAACTTTCCCATCTATGTGCTAACAAAGTTATATCAAAACCCTATGAAGGTTTGCCAATGTTTCTTGCAGATTTCTACCAATTTTCCTACCAACATACTGTATCTTACAAAAAAATCAGCTATGCTTGCTGCCCCTTTAAACTAACTTCGAGATTTTCTATATGTAAGCTATATCAATATTTTATTTACTTCCTTTGTTCATTAGGAGTTCTCCAACCTTAACATCAGGGCTGGTATTAGGCAGGTTTGAGGGAGCATCAACACTGAACCTTCATATGGTTCCTGTTTACTGGAGAGCCAGAAGACACATTACATAATATGTCCCAGATGTTAAGAAGGAGATGTCCACAGATGTAACAGATTCAATGCACGCTCTCTGTAAATGCACAAGTTTAAACACCAAACCCACTTTGGTGTGTGTGCACAAGGTCACAGATTTTAGAATGGCAATTCAGGCCCCAAATAACACTAACTGCAATACATGTTACTTACAGTGGAAGAGGGAATGACTTTCCAGCATAAGCTTGATGCCTTGTAGGCAGCTGAAGGAAAACAGAAGACAGGTTTGGCCTAGGTTGAGGACAATATGCCCCTACTGTGTAGACACTACTTGTACATGGATGATGTCACTGCTTCCAAATCTGATTTGAGTAGTTCTAAATGAATGACAACCATAATCACTTTGAGCTGGCAGCTAATTCAAACCAGTGGAATATGCATTTAGAGAGAGGCAGGACAATTGCATAGTACAAAGACCCTTGCATGGCATAACACAGTTTATGAACAGCTGGTAGATAATAGCTTTTTTAAAATAAACACTGTCTAAATGCACAGTCCAGATCCCATGCAGCTCTTTGAATCTCAATGGCCGCTGTTTTATTTTCCCTGCCAGTTGCAGCTAGAGACTCAGCAGGATGGCAACAAATTGCCTGCTGGCTGCAATTAGAGGAGCCCAGTGAGGTGGGCCCCATCAGTAAGTGACTTCTCTAGCTACTAAGTTAGCTTTAAACATCCCAGCAGAAAGTGTGACACTTCCTAGAACATTATCAGGACTCAGAGAGGTGGGAGGGATTTTTCTCTATAAATTACTTTTCAAATCTAAGTATGCTTCATCCAAGAGACTGTCATTATGGGCTGCAGGGTGATCCTTGCTTGTAAGCCCTGTGACTAAACTTTGTTTTGACATCGCCCCTCTGAATATCATTTCTCTGAGACAAAGGAATCCATCAGTAGCACAGCTCGTCAAGTAGACTTCTTACATTGATTTGGACAGATGAGAGTTAAGTATCTGAAACTCAGCCTCTTCTATAGGCATCAACACCAGCTCTTAGCACAAAAGAACTGGGCTACAGAGAAGAGCGATGGTGTGCCCACGCTGAGACCTCTTGCCTTTCCTAAGAAGTAGAGACAACAGGAACCATAAGTAAGAACTGACAGGGAAAAGGAGAAAACATGCCACATTAAATTAAATGGAATTCCACACCATTCCAGCTGCACAAAATTCAGGCCCTCAAGTTTTTTTCCAAGTAAAGATATTAATAGCAAAGACCAGCATTTTTGATGCAACTCTTTTTATGTAGAACAATATAGAGTCTGCTCTCATAAACACAGTAGGACACAAACCACTGGAGGCAACTTTTCTTCTCACAGCAGCAGATCTTTCCCAGTGAGCTCTCCAGAGCTCTCCAGCTTCTCCCAGGACAGGCATCCACACAACTTGGCTGTGCTGCAGCTCCGCTTCACTGCCTGTTTCCCACATGCTCTCTCCTTCCTTCCCCACCTGAACTGCCTCTCATCTACACCCCACCCCCCCCCATACATATTTCTTTCCCAAAATAATACCCAGACAAAGCCAGTGTTCCCACAATATTCAAATTCCTGAGCTGCCTTTGTTTTGGGTGGAAACATGTGCTCAGCACTCTATTGCAGTATCTTCAGAGAAGGGTGGTTTCCTGCAAGACATAATCCAGCTCACACTACACCACAGGCTGAGATGCTGCATTCAGTCCTTTGCCCTGAGCTCTCTTATTAAGCATATTGCACATATTTAGGCAATACTGGATCTACATGTCTTTAATGACATATTAATACCAATTAAGTCTATCAAAGTCTTCTGCCTTGTTTCTTTGAATTTGGCATTCAATACATATAACAGTTGTATTTGAAGAAGTGCTGTTAGGGCCCTGCACCTGGGGAAAAACAAAAAGTTCTGCATGAGAAAGAGAAAATGGAAAATGCCTGTGAATCAGTGCTGCACACATCCTCTGTCACATGGCAAGTGATTTCCCCTTCACCACCTCCTCCCAGCTACGGCCCAGCATACAGCCACAATAAAATCCTCTAGACCTCAGGGTAGAGAATGTGAATAAACACCCTCTTTTGTATGAGTTTATGTCTATTGGACACAAGAACAGGAGGCAATGGTGGACCTCTGAAAGGTAAATATGAATCACATAAAGTTGCAGCACTTCCTATGCCTTGAACACTGGTAAGAGAGCAAGGTCTTACAGCTTTGCTGCTTTGGCTCTGCAGCTGATGAAATGTGTGCTGGCAGTGGAATTGAGTCCTGTAATCCTTAGGCATTTTCTCCTGCCCTTTATAGGCCACCCACCACCCACAGATGTCCTGTGAAGGTAAACCACATAGCTTTAAAAAAATCAAGGGGAGATGAAAGAGGAAATATTAAAGCAGTCTGCAAAGTTCACAGGTAAAGTATTTTATCACACAAGTAGGAACGTGGTGGGTCATTTACTTGGCGCCTGTGACTGCAATGTCCCCAGGGAATCCCACTTTAATGTTATCATCCTGCAGCAGGGCTGCTCCTCAGAGTCCCATAAAACCGGCAGGAAGTTCCTTGCATTCCAGGGCCAGCGAGGTTAGATCACAACAGAGCACTGATGCCCTGGCTAAAGGATATTGGGAATGGGACATGGGCAGAGATCCAGATCCTGTCTGTGCAGAACTTCATAGATGGTGACTCCTATCCATTTAGTTGACAGTAAAAGCATATAGGAATACTAGCTAGATTGAGAGACTGAAGCCAAAAATACTCTTGTGCCTTGATCACTGTCAGTGCCAAAGGATGTGGCTAGACAAGCTTACTTGCTCCATTTTCTGAGTGGTCTGCCATGAAGTCCAAAACCACCCCTATAAATGCAACTGAGCCTTAACTGAATACTTCTTCATGCTGGGTCAGTCTGCGTGGTCCCACTGCTCAATCCCTTTCAAGGAGCAGTAGCATCCACTGACAACCTGTGAGAACAGCCTCAGGAGTCTGGGAGGAGTCATATTTTTTCTGTGAGATATTTGAAATACTATATTTCCCTGAAAAGCAGTTAGAAAATGCAGCCAAGAAGTGGAAGGAAAGGATAGGATAAATTTTTTCTTTAAGACATCTATATCTTTCAAGCTTGGCTGAACATGAAGTCTTTGGAAAGGTAGGACTTCTGAAGTAACAATGAGAGCCATTATAGACTTTTAATATCAATATTTTCCATACCTCAACTTGGGTATAAAGTGTAAGAGAAATGACAGGACAGCTAGGAGAGGCTGGCTTGGTCTCAGCACACTTCAAAGAGAGCATACAAACAGCTTAGATCTACATATACCTCTCTCTAATTCACTTGAGTACTGGAATTCTGCCCCACTCTGCTAAAATATTACTTCAGTGCTCAGGAGTAGAATCTGTATTGCATTTTGGAGCTATAAAAAGTAGTTAGGACTTGAATTTTGAGAAAGTGCCTCCTTATAAGCACAAGCAAAAGGGCAGAAATGATTTTATCAAGCTAAAGGCTGGGGATGTAAATCTGCTGTGAAAGGGAAAATGGAGAAAATAAAAGTTTTGTCTGAAAACCGGTCTCATTCCAACATAACCAATTCCATCCTGACCCAGCATCAGAAAGTGGTTTAATAAACCACAGCTGAAGGGGGAAACAGAATTTTTCAGGTTTAAGGACATGCTGTCTCCATTCCATGAGGCTCAGGGAATTTGCATCAAGGTTTCAAGGGACACCCCTTCCCTCAGATGACTTGCCCCAGCCCAGCACAGTTCATGCTAACAAGACTAACAGTCAAGAGCAGATAACAAAATGTTGGTTGATGTTGCAAGTGAAATAAGTTACTGGTATATGCTCTTAATTTTACAGGCTATATCTGCACACAGATCTATGCATCTTTCCAGAAGAATCTATAAATACACAGATGCATCAGACTCCATTTCATTTAGCCTTTTTCTCCCCTTTTGGTAATTTCAGAGGAGGGTGAAGAAATATGTCCTGAAAATCTAATCTGTATTTTGAGAAATCACAATTTTGATTTGGAAAGGATGTGTTTTGTTGTGGGGTAATGTCTCCTGATTCTGCTGTGACAAAGTGGCATTCTCAGACTCTGGGTCTTGTTGCAGTGTGGTACCTCTTGGCAGGTGTTGTGGATGTGAAAGACAGAAAGCTCTTGTTTACTCTGGATTCCTTAGCTCTCTCAGCCTCTCACAGACTGAGCAAATGGAGGAAAACACAACCTCTGCTGGAACAAAATGTCCTTGTAGAAACAACAGATCTTCCTAACTTTAAGTATTTGCTAATTAAGGCTATGCCAAGGAAACAGGGCCCGTTCTTTCTAATCTCCATAGAAACACTCAGTCATGCTTCCTTCCTAACCCACTGCAAGCATGTCAGCATGTACCAGCAAGCCTTACTGGCTGGTCCAGCCTTTTTTAGCCAACACTATGTCTGAAAAATGCAGGGAGAGTTTAAAAAAAAAAATTTTAAAAAGTGTTAATTGTTTTATTTATAGGCATGATTGTCACGAAATTCAATTGATCATTTTACCTTTCCTGTTTATCATGTATTACAATGGGTAACCTGGGATGCTGAAAGCTCTCTGAAATTCCTGGCAGTCCACAGATGTGTGCATGTACCCCCAAAATATTCGACTACAACTAGGACTTTCAACCATGGAAAGGCTCGTTATAGCAGATGTTAGTCTTTTTTGGTTAGAAAACTGGCTTATGTAATTATTTGTCATATTGAGATTTTTTTGCCTCAGAGATTCCAGTTAGAAATAACTTGAAGTCTTAAATGACATTTGAGGTGTTGCTTCCAATTTGATGGCTGGAAATCCGATGACAGCACAAAGTGACTCTAAAAGCCACTCCACCATCTTCTTCTGGCTCAGTGTGGGAGCACCTGGGACCTCCCTCCCTCTTGTCCCTGCAGCTGTTTGACAGTCTGTCATTTGCTTGTGTCACACTTCTGCAAATCTCTTTGGGTAAGTGTGGCGGGATAAGGAGGGGTTGGGTGGGCTCCCTCCTGTGACTGCCTGTCCTCCAGGCAATGCCTTCTTGCAGTGCATCCATGAGGATGCCTGCTCTCAGGACACAGCCAACCTGGCCTTGGGGACACCTTCAGGAGTCAGGTATAGCCCAAGGGATACACAGTGTTCAGGTTAGTCAATAATGCTGGCACTGTGCCTTGGAGCTCCCTGGCTTCCCTGTGCCATGGACAGTGGGATTCTCTCTCTTTACCTACACCAGCAATGACTCCTGCACTGCAGCTCTAGGAGTCATGGTGTGATCAGCAGGAGTGAGAAGGATCTCTGCTGCCAGACAGGGCATCTCATTTGCCTAAGATCTGATGCAGAGAAGTTCTGCATACACCAGTGACTGCTCTGTGGCCAGTGTGTGCTGGATTTTTCTTCCTTCATGTGAGCTCTTGGAAAATAACTTGTATGCCCTCTTTCTGAGTTCATTCATTCCTTACCTCTTTTTTCCTTTTTGGAAATGGCTTTTTAGTTGGTCTGTCTCACAGTAGCAGTTTACTTAGCATCTGGGAGAAGTTCTAAAGAACAAAGAAAAAAAATCCATTCCAGGAAGCAAGACTTGTGTAAGGGATATGAGTTCCATATCTGCTCCCTGACTAGCATTTCAAATCCATCTTAATAACAAAGCAACTGCAGTCTATTTGCATTTTATAAAAACAAAATGTGAAATCCTAGCCTAATGCTTTGAAATCGAATCTAACAGCTCACAAATTCCATGTGTCATGCTAATCTGAAGGCTCTGCCTACCATAAACATTTCTGAATCCACAAATGCATTTCATGTTGCCTCTGCCACACTTCAGTGGAAGAAGAGAGGGAGAGAGGAAAACCTTTCTCTGCAGCACTGAAAGTAATCAGCCTTACAGTAATCATCCTTAATTGTAAACAAATCTTAATTGTAAAGATGTTTTTAAAAGGAAGAGGATAGACTAGAACTTCATGACATCAACAATAGGATTATCTGGCCATTGGATTTTTAAATTCTATTGTCTAGTTAAATTAGCCAGTTCCCTCCATCTTTCCAATGACAGATTTAGCCAATTAACATTACCAATAAACTTTATGGTGTGTAGATTTGTGTTTCCAAAACGATTAAACAATGTTTAGGAGATAAATACAATTAGGCTACGTCTCAGTCCTGATGGTATTTGTAATTAACTTGGAGCTTCAGCCTGAAAGACTGAAGGCCAGATGCTTAGTAAAGCACAGCTGGCAGTAAGATAATTAAGTTACATCACATGATGCTGGCTGCCACTTGGGTTTAATCCAGAGCCTTAACTTTATGCTAGAATTACTTTAATTACATACTGTGAAAGGAGAACAGGTCTCTCACTGGGTGCAGGTAAATCATGATATACACCCTTAAGATCTCAATCAACAAAATTCATCCAAAGCTGAGAGAAAGAGCATTGATGCTGACTCAGACCAGAAGTCCAAGCTATCCCCTTTGGTGCCCAGGAGAGCACTCAGTAACAGATTCCTGGAGACATCCCTGCCTGCTGGTTTCAGTGGGACTTCAGATAAAGGACAGGCTTATTTATGACCTAGATGCCAAAGAATTGAAAGGCCAGTGTGCAGCACGTGGGCAGAGCCAAACGCAAACAGGGAGACTTCTGCTGCTTTGCCCCTTGCCATTTTCTCCAGGGATTTAAAATTCATCTTAATTAATAAGGTTATGATCTTAGCTTAAAAGGCCATGAAGCTGTAGGACTGGGTATTCCCACATTTAGTGGCCTGTGGAGGTCATTACCCTATGATTCTTGAATGCCTTAAAACCTGTGAGCAGCTCTGAGGAGACTAGAAAACTTCTTGTACATGGACAAGGCCCCAGACAACCTGAAAAGACAGCCACTTATTTCCACAACAACAGAAGTTGTAGAAAACTGTCATTTTTTAATGGACAGGCTGTGAACTTTATTATTTTTTAGGAGACTATCAGCACTTCTTCCTTTCTCCCACACAAGCTGTTGAGATGTACACACCAAAGAGATGAGAAGCCAAGGAAAGGGCAGGAAAAGACAGAAATGAATGTACAGCACAGCTGCAATATTCTAATTTTTCACTTGATTGTATTAATATATCTGCTTACAAAGATTAATCTTGTCCAGCTTTGCATATCTAAGAATTATGCAAGTTTCCCTTATAAGCAGTAGAGAAAAATAAGTACCCCCAGAGGGCATTGTATCCCAGCTATCTCCAGTGGAATGGGGGTGACTCACCCTCCACAGATGAATACATCTTTCTATGGAGAGATTTTAAACAGCCTGGGATGACCATATTTCAGTTAGTGTGACAAACTCCACCCAAAGAGATCAAAAACATGAGTCCTAAAGAACCAGTCAGTGGTTAAAGTGAGTAGGAAACTGCAAAGGATAACAGAGCCTTGCAATAAGTGACAGCTCACTTCCATCTGTCTCCCCATCCATTTGCTTGTTGCAGCATTAAGCTGCTGTTAAGACACAGCCTGGATCCTTACCCTGTGTCAGCTGAGCAAGCTTCTGAGGTGAATGGGAATTTTTCAGAATAAGGGTAAAGATAATACTAAGAATGCACATCTGGATTTCTTCCTGTGAGAAAAATAGGAGCGGACAATCTTACTTATCCTTTGCTAGAACAGATGAATGTCATCACCCACTAAAACCTACCTACAAAGGACAAGTAAAAAGAATTCACAGTCTTTGAGCCAAGCTTGGACTACTCTGTTCCTGGAAGCAAAAGTGGCTCCTTTTAAGATTAAAAGTGCATTTTGCACCCTTCAGCTTAACACAGGAAATGGGAAAAAGGTTTTTGGAAAACAGCATCAGCCTTGGGCTATATGTGTATTTGGAAGGAGCTCTAGCATATGCCTTTGCTGAGATCTTGCTTTCTTCTTACCCTATTGACTCAGAGCAGCTTCATGCTTTCCTCTGCTTTTTACCCCAGCTCATTCTCACTCCTGCTTTTCCCCACTGTATTCTTGCAGTGTGTTGTGTTGGAGGTCAGGCACTAAGATTATGATTCTTCCAGCCACGAAACTACTTCGTGTCTGTTCATTGTACGTTCCTTTTCTTCTTCCCTCCTTCTCATGATCTCATGCTCACATGTGACTTCGGTCTCCAAATCTTTTTTGGCACCATGAGGTCCACACTTACCCTTAATCATGCTCCTTATCATATTGATTTATTTTGAACATGTAATGGTGATGCAAGCTTCTCTTCAGGTCTTTTGCAGAAAGCTCCCTTTGGACATCCATTCTTGAAAATTACTTTTTTCACAATAGCGCAAATCCATCTGTGGCCTCTAAAGAAGATGAACTTATTCCTATGCAATAAAATTGGTATTACAAAGCCCTAGTACAACTTCACTGGTTTCACAGAATCACAGCAGGGAGGAATTTAGATCCCCTGGGTTTATGCTACTACAGAGCACAGCTTGGTATAACTTGTTTATTGGTTTGACACCCTCTGATGTAATTTGTGAATCTGCAGTTTATGCATTTGTCTTGGAAGAGTTTGCCCTACCCCACTCTGAGTGTCTAGAAAAGCTCATTGTTTCAAAGACAAAACTCATTAGTGACATTTTTGTAGGAAAATGTCTTTCTAGACTAATTCGATTTTATCATTATGATTTGAATAAGCTGACAGCAACCAAAGCTGGTTTTGGGCAATCCTCTGTTTTAGAGAGCTGTGTGAATGTAGATGACAGATAGGTTGGTTTATTCTTTCTAAAGTATTCATTGTCTCCCTTACTTGTACAGCTGATTTATAGTGTGCCTGTCTGCAATAGCAAGGGCCTGGTGGTGAGCTCAGAAACAACTTATTACTTGTGTTCTCAGGTATTTCTGTTGTGGAATCCTCCCTTGTGTGACCACTGAAATATTATACTACAATGAATTCCTAATTAGAAGTAAACCTACATCTAAGAGAAATTTCTTTCTCATACCTTAGACCTGAGTTATTTTGCCTTCAAACCTTAAGACTTACATCCATGTTTCTGCTGTTCCCCTTTGAAGGCAGTGTTTAAAATGAAGCATATGAGAAGTAGAACAGCAACTTTCAGGTTGTTATCTATTGGCAGGGATTAAGATGGATGCTTCATCCTAGAGACCCAGATATGTTTAGCAGATATGCATGGGCAGGCTCTGATAAGCAGGCAGTGACTAAGCCAGGATTTCCCTGTGATGTGATGGCATCACCACTGTTCAGGATGGAAGGATCCTACCTGCCCTGCTCTGCTGTAAAGGTCTGATGCAATCAGACTAATGCAAGAGAGCCTTTGCAGTAGGTCCAAGGCAGAATGTTGTTGGCTCACATTTTGGATGCAAAGCATACAAAGCACAGAAATTCAGCAGAGTGGTACTTGTAGAACTGGCCAAGGGTGTCATTGCTCAGAGATATTAAAGGAAAGGGGATTTTACTGTACTTTCTGAATTGGTATGAACCTAACCCAAGGGTCTTGTCAGTATTGCCTCCTGTGGCTGGGAAAGGGGCTGCTGAGTGCAAAACCTCTACTCTGGTGGTCCCCATACCCTGAGCATCACAGCTAAAGACCCAAATCCCAGGGACCTTCCTCAAGCAAAACTCTGATGTGCTGTAGTAGCCATGAAAGCTGGCAACAAATCCTTATTGTTAAATGTTTTGGGACACCTCAAATATGAATGGAGCTATATAAAATTTAATTCTATTGTAAAGAAAACAGCTGTCATGAATTAAGGCTACATTTAGCTTTTGAGATGTGGACAACTGTCCAGTAGGGAATGAACAGAAAACTCAACCCATTTAACTTTGAGACGGAGATTTTCTTCTCTTTCCCAGAAAACAAAACCCCAGGGATTTTAAATCTATAAACCATGTATAGCATATCACCCAAACAATTTCTTTTGAGGTTTGAAAAACCCCTTGCTGCTAATTATTGGTTATAGATGGTTTGAAAGAAAAATGTAGTTTTAATGCTGGGTTTAATTAAAATGCCTTTAATAACAGTCATGGATTTTGCAGCACAAGTGCTAAAAGGCCAAATCCTGCTTTTGCAGTGAATTGAGTTCAGAAGGACTAGATGAGCAAGCAATCCAAGCCAGATTTGGCCCAAACTTTGCAAAACTGTTTTGCTTTTAATGTGACAAAAGTCTGCTTTCCCAATAAGAACATTTTTCAGGAAAGGAGCAGATTTACTGTTTGAACTTTATCATTTCCTCTTCTACAAAACAATAGGGGAGAAAAGGAACCTTTCCAATTTTTCACCCCTTTAGTTAATAAGACATTCTTTGGTGTATGACAGGAAAAATATGTGATGAATGTACTTGATATGTTATGATTAATAGCGGTCTAGGGAGGTTTTAGAGACATGAGACGCCCCATAAACACAGAATTAATACCAAAGTGAACATTTTTATAATGTCCATTTTGGCACTCTCCCTGATCTAAGATGTTAGTAGCTTTATATATCATTTAATTAATGCTTTAAAAAAATAAAATGCAAACAGCTCTTTTCAAACCATAACAATTCATTGTATGACTTATGTGGGTTTGAACTGGCACAGTTAGTCAAAACATTCCTAGTGCCACTTTATTTCCATAAACCATTTGTATTGTAAACTGTACTAGAAATTTCTGTGCCAGGTTTGAAGGGTTCAGGCAGAGGGCACTTTGAATATAGGGGCTGAATGTAGCCTGCTTATCAAAATTATTTAACAGTGTAATTAGTAATAATTAGAGAAAGAGAAGGAGGCTGCACTAGAGGTATCTCTTACTTATAACTGGAGTCTGCATTGTCTCTCTTCAGGTCTGAAAACACTGGCCCTGACTAACCGCTCACACTGGTGAAAATTACAAATAATTAGTGGTGTAAATAGTTGAAAACAGTAGAAAAATAAAGGGATCTTTTGGTCCACTGTCCTCCTCTTGCATTGAAGGTGGTGTAGGGTGGTATCTTCCAGTTGGTTTTCTCTGGAAAAGTCCTTGATTCGGGACTGTTTTCGGTACTCTGCTGAGCTGATGGCGGATGCAGTCAACCATTGAAGAAAAGCCAGCTGGCACATGGCTATGAAACCAGAAGGATGGGGTTATACATGGTCAGTGCCTGCCAGTCTGGAGCAGAGCACAGCAGCAGTGTGGGATGAAGAGCAAGCCTGGAGGGAGTCACTTGTTTGAAACCCTGAGGTGGCCACAGAACTGAGCTGAGGAGTGCTGATAACAAGGACAAAATGCTCTGTGTGCTACAGGCCCATTCTTTCTGAGCACCCAGCCTAAAGACTGTGGTTATAAAAATAGAAAGATACTCAGCAACCTTCCCCAGCCTCTGAAGGAAAGAATGGAAAGGAGGAAATTTGGGAAGTTCACACTGAAAGCAATCACACAAGTGATGGCATTGTTAGAGATGGCACTGTTAGAGAAAAGGCAGCTTCCAACCCACTTACTGGACCAGTGAAAATTAAGGGATAACTCAAATGTCCAGGTTGTGCCTGAAAAAAAGGCAAACAGAATATGTAATTGAGGATCTTGAATCACCTTTCACCAAAAATCTAAGATGATCTGTCAAGGATGAGAGAACTGAGATATTGAAGCACTTGTGAGGAAAAAATGCATTTTTAGACAAACTTGAGATGGAGTAACATTATATGCTGTACTGTAAGAGACCATAAAGGAAAAAGCAATCACAAAGCATGGATAAAACCATTTGGCGTACATGTACAGTCTGTTATGATGTGCCAAAATATAGGATGAAAAATAAATATTAATATTAAGGATAAGGTCCAGGTTTTCCTGAGTATGATAGCAGACAATTTTCTTTATCAACTAAGATAAAGTTCACTGAACAAGAGGGCACCCTTAATTACATTTTGTTTTTATAACTGATAAGAAATAAAAACTTTTTTCAAGTGGATCATGGGTTGATTCAGTTTAAATACAAATTAACTGTAAACAAAGGCAGTTTTGTAATTAAGGTTTTAGATTTCAAATGGATAAAGGCTCAGAAATTAAGGTACCTAATTAGTGAGCTATCCAAAAGAAATCAAGGACCTGAGTGCAGAGGAAACATAGAATTACTCAAAGTCAAAAGGATGAAGCCTATCTGGACTCTGTATCATAAGCAAAGGAAAAATCTTTGTAAACTTGTGGACAGGAAGTGATAAAGACCCACCTTGAATATATTGAGGCTTCTACATAGCTAATGTAATGCTCATGAAAAAATGGAAATAGCCCCCTGTCAACTAACCTGACTTCAGTAGTATACAAAATACAGGCATGAATTTTGAAAGAAATTTTAAATTGAGAGAAATAAAAATCAATATAAAATGGAGCATGGCTTTAACAACACCAAATCATGCAAGAATAAGCAAGTAGATTTCTTAGATCATAAAAATGCTTTCATAGACAAAAGAAATGCAGCATTTTATCTGAATTGCAGGTAAACATTTGATATGAAACCATAGAAAAAAGGTTACATTATGTGTAGAAGGTGAGAATTAGTATAATAACTATAAGGTCAACAGGGAACTGCCTAAAGGGCACCTTGCAACAGCTTTTGTTGAAAGGGAGATTATCAGGTGGGAGGAAATCTATTGTTTGACAGATTGACCTTAGGACCTATTCACTTAATAGATTCATTAGTGACCTTGGCACGGAAAAAAGTAGCAAATGGGAGATATTTACTGATGACATAAAACTGGAAAGCATTAAAAGAATTGGAAAGAAAGAAACAGATAACCTTGGGGACTGGTGCTCTAGAAGTGAGATCATGTGTAACAGAACTGAGAGCAACGCCCTTGCACGGAGGGAGCAAAGACACAGGTCTGCCTCCATCTGTCTGGCTAGTTTGAACCTTCAGAAACAGGGAATACTGTTTTCTTTCCTGCTCAGCTATTATCAAGAAAGAAGCACTGAAACTGAAAATGATTAAACGAGGGGTTTCTCAAAAGGGTGGAGAGCCTACTTCCTGAGCAAATGTAACAGGGCTCACTTAGGTCATCAAGGTGAAGCTCGAGAAGGGGTAGGGTCGTTTCCCCTAAGTACACTGTGGGTGTAGAGAGGAAACCAGAGAATAAGAGCTATTTGAGCTGATGGACAGTTCTGGCACGAGAGCTGTGTACACTGCTTCCTACACAGAAATGTAAATTTTTGGAGCAGTTTTCCACTAGCTGTATTTGAAGGAAAAAACCTCACTAGCTTGTTATGAATCAGTTTTTGCAATGAACTTTACTTCCACCAGCTGCCTGATGTATCTGGGCTGAAAGCTCACAGCCTGCAGGAGCTCTTCCACTCCTACTCTCTAGAGCTGCAGCCACACACATCTTCACAGCTGAGGTTCACTTGCAGTTTTTTTTCCTGACAAATTCAATGTAACTGATGCATTTTATGACCCATCACCATAAATATTTGGACACCTTGAAAATGCTGGCTTTGAAAGGAAGGTGGGAGACCTGCAGAGTGCTGTTTCCACACTTCTGACAGTGTTAGCCTCACCGTAGGGATTTTAAGAGTTAACCAAACTCAGAAACACTGAATTTGAAAAAAGGAACAGGGAGGGTGTGGGGTTGGAGAGAGGAATTGTCAAAAGAAGGCAAGTTAGAGTAAGACCTTACTGAGCCCTGTCCTTTCAAATTTCCTGTGCTTGACACATCATCAGGATGATGTCAAAGTGACTTAACCAAGTATGACACTTCATTCCAATGATGTGGCCAAGCAGAGGAAATTTGAAAGGATGTGGCTTATGGTACTGAAAACAATCATTTAGAGAAATGCATGACTGCTGTTTTTCAATTTAAATGAATTTTAAGCACTTTCTCCCCTCTCCTAAACACATATTGCACCACTTGAAGTATTTGCATTGCTGCTGAGCTTGCCAAAGGTTTTTAAAATGGCTTTACTGTGATTAAAAAGGGAGCCACTAGTCCTGATGTGGGGACTTCATAATACTTGGAGTTGTGTACTCTGTCTATGTATCTATAGCACTGCATGGGCAAGAGCTAAAACCACAAATTTGAATTATTTTGTTATTGTTGTTAATAATTGTAGGACTATTAACTTGTAACAGTAATGCCAAGCAAGCAAGCCCCGTGAGCCCAGAAGCCCCTTGAGTGCTTGCTCACTTTGCAGCCCTTCTCCGTAACCCTGGCCAAGCAGCTGGTGCTGGGGATGATGGAAAATCCCTAAATACTGTGTCAGGAGCTCAGGGCAGAGGGGACTGGCCCTAGGATGCCCCAGTTTTCTTCTGTGTGTAGGCAACTGAGTGTTGACCACACTCCTCATCAGCAACTGGTGTGGCCCCAGGCAGTGCCTGGGAGGGCAGCTTACCTTTTCTCAGCCTGCAGCAATCCCCACTGAACACGGTGGCTTTTTTGGGGGTACCAGAGGTTTCTTGTGGTGGACAGATGGTGCTGTCTCCATCTCTCCCAGATCCTCCTTGAGAACATTGCATTGAAGCTTCTTCTCAACTTTGAGGGGCAGGGTGCCTCATGATAATATGATGCAATTTTCCAGAGCACTGAATTTCCTTGGAAGCATCATTCTGAAAAGGAAGCTCATTTTCAAAAATGTTTTAGCCATGAATAGGCTTCAATAACATGAGTCACAGTTACAGCAGTGTCTCAGTTCCCAAGGTACATCTGAAAACTCTAGCTGTTCTTTCATGGATAATAGGAGAAAGAAGTATATCTGTGATTTGGGGATACTTAGCTCAAATCTGGGTGCAGTAAAGTAATTTCTAGGAACAGAGGGACTGTTACATCCAAAAAAATCTCAAACAACACTTCATATGTCATCAAAAAGAACTGATTAGATTTCATTTGCTCCTGAGAAAAAGGCCAGATAGATTTTAATATGTTAAGGGATAAATTAAAATAAAACAAAGACGGACATTTATTTTTGAAGGTGGAGAAAAAGGGTGAAAGAAATGCCCAGGAAATCGAATACTTATGTGTCCCAGTCACTAAAATACACAGTAACTATAGCTGTTAAAGAGGTCTGAAGACAAACATAGCTTCAGTACTTACACTCTTCTTAGTTAGAAACAGATAGTTGTTATTTAAAGAATGTGAATCCTTTCTTTGCTTTGGCCAGTCTTTGTTAGATGCTGGTTTGCAGTTTCAGCTTCCAGTGCTGATTTAAGCAAGCAAAGCTTTATCTTAAATATGGTACATGATATTTTCTGGCAAACCTTAAATCCTTGAATTTATCTTATCTCTATGGTGACAAGCCTACATTTGGAATAAAGTATCACAGCTTTTCAGAGTAGAGGCAATTTCAGATAAAAGCTGATGCCTCTGATTTAGGGCAGTTCTCAGCTTCTATGGTTTGAAAAAGAGGAATGTCTGATTATTGGTTACCAACTACTTTTCCAGGAATAACTATTTTTGAGTAAAAAAACCCAACTGTAACTATATGATCTGACTCAAAGCTCTGCTGATTTACATAAAAACATAAGTCTCTTCTGGAGCCAAATGGACACACATGTGCTGTCTGTGTTTGAACTAAACTCCATGTTGAGAGGAAGAAGAGGAAGGAAACAACATAGACCAGTCTAGAACTACAAATAAAAAAATTTTTCCCATGTAGTAAAGTTTACAAATATAGTTTGTAAATGTGTACCTCGAGTATGCTCACTTCCACATGAACTGTAGCTATGACAGTGGCCAAGAGCTGTTGGTCCATTTATCTTTTTGTCGAAAAGGGGGTGATATTTAATTCCCATTAACTCCGTTAAAAAAACACAAAAAACCCAACTGCTTTACAGAATGAGGTGTTCTTCTGAGAGCACAGTCCTGTTCTGGTGGCAAGACTGTTCCATGTTTCAGCAGCCAGATATCAACAGGCTTGCAATGCTTCCCTGCCATCAGCAAAGCATCACACCAAAATGTTGAAATACGGATTTTTGTGTTCTGGTAACACTGGAACTGGCTGCAGGAAGTCTTTGAGCAGGTTTGATGTAAGGTCTGGTGCTTTGTAGGCACCAGGATGACAGTGAAAGTAAGAAGGGTCCTGCTCATGAACTCATGTTCAGTAGACGACATGAATTTTCTAGTGGAACACAGTTCTCCTTTTTTTTTAGTGAGTATAATCGTATTATTTTACAGTAATATTTTGCCAGGTAATTCTTTCCAAGCTCCATCAATGATTCTTCCATAAAGATGCTATAAGAGATTGTGATGATGACACAATGTCTTAAAAAGAACCTGTGAGGGAAGGTATTAACAGTATCCCAAGCTTTTTCACTTCTGAACTCAGTTGTGCTGCTAGTTCAGTCATAAAAACCCAGTGGAAACTATGTACAATACGTTTGGTTTCAATTGTCTGTTGATTTCACCCAATTTATATATACCAGGTCTTTGCCAGAGAGAGATATTTTTTTTACTACCAGTTGATGCCTCATACTAACTCCTTGCAGTTTGTGTCAAATTTTAACTTCTGTTGGTTTTAGCCTTGTTAAAAAGAGTAAGAAAAATGTTCCAAAATCAGGTCCCCTAGACCTCCTTGATCTTATCTGACATTTTCATAGGAGTACCTGTCTAGGTCTCATGATCTCATTATTCATAAACAAAGATTTATAGCATCAACATTTTTTTGCAAATATGTCAAAGTGGAAACTAGCATTTCAGGCCCCTTAAAACATTACAAGAAATATGATGTTGGGAAAGAGCTGTAGGAGGAGAGGTAATAACAGCAGTCATGTAATCCCCTGGTGAAAAACTGTTTCCTTCAAGAAGCAATATCTTTTGTCTTTGCATGGAACTTGATGTTGAATGAGATATTTTAAAGGAATTCCAAAGTGGTGCCTCAAAGGGAACTGACCAGACAGAAACATGTGATTTTGAAATGCTGCTGAGTTGGAAGGAAAGACAAGACCAGCACATCTGTGGATGCTGTAGAGACTGGGCCCTTTGGGTGTCTGCCTGCACATTATCTGCTGTGTACTCTTGTTTTGTTACTTATTTCAGTCTTACACAGCCAAGATCCATGGAAGGCTGTATGTAGCTACTGGGTGACCCAAAACTAAACTTCCAACATAAAACTGCTGTCCTCAATCTTACTTTTTTAAAAGAAATCCAGAAAACAATACTTTTCCAGTGAAATAGATTTAGAAAGAAACATGTAAAGAATTATTTCCATAATTTGTAGAAAGTTATATGCCTGCAACCACAGTGGATAGTGGCTGTGCTCACCCCAGATAACCCTCAGACCAAAAGGTGACATTCTGCTAAAACAAAGTTTCCTTTTCTGGATGCCTCCTCTGAATTCCTCTGCTTTTACTCTTTGCCCTGTGTTTACTTCCTACTTATCTCTAATCTGATCTCAGTTCTAACCTGCTGTTATTCATATGACTATTTTGAATACTTTTTGGCCTTGTTCCTCATGCACAACCATTGGTGTCATAAACAGAGAGATTCTCATGTTTGCACTCAAAGCCACTTCTTGGGCTGCCACCGCATTTTTAAGCCATGACAATCTTCTACAAACACTGTAAGACCTATTCTTCATACAAATACTTTTTCAAACCAGAGTTTGTAACATTGTCTTAGCTTTCCACAGCTGTCATGGGATACATAAATCACTCAGAAAACAGGTTTGTAGCAAGATTCACTTTTTTCTCTTTCCTTTATCATCTTTGGGCCTCTGGGCTCATGGTTATATACAAACCTATTTCAATCATCACGTTTATATTTACAAACCACCAGCCCTAAAGAGAGCAAAAGAAGCTGCCATTAATAAATAGAGTTTGCAGGCAGGGAAAGAAGTCATCAAAATATCCAATGGTTTTACCCCTCATTAAAGGCCCAGTGAGGTCAGTAAAAAGCTTTCCTTTTGATCCATTGGGCACTGAACAAAACCAGCACCCATGGAGTAAAATACTCAAATGGGATTTAAAAGCCTACCTCTAAAACATGTTAATTCTCCATCTCTTTGTGGACCATGAGCTTGCCAGAGCTCCTCTGCTGCTTCTTTAGCCCTGCTAAGCCTCTCCCATTCCCTCTCAGACACTGAGCTGAGCTGTGTGCCAAAGCTTTCTAAATCGTCTCCCGTTTTTCCTGCGCGGAGCAATTTCCTCAAGATACGGTTTTGCTTAGAGCTTTCCATGACTGGGGATGGAACAAATGAGGAATTCTGTGAGCTTTTTTCTATTAAGCTCTAATCCACAAAGATATATCTATGATCTTTATATTATCAGCCCTCTCCTTTTGATAGTAACTTAATGATGACAAGTATTCTTTTTCTGCAGGTCAAATGGCCTAGGTAATGCTTCAAATGATCTACTAAAAAAGAAAGTGCTGGCAAAGATCATTGTTACAGGTGAATCATAGGAATAGCAAATTTGATCCAGTCCCTGCTGTATGCAATTACTACAGCAAGGATTTCAGACGCCATGCAGGAGTGCAGTGGTGCTGGTTGGACAGCCGCTGTAATGAAGGTGGGAAATGAAATCAGACTAATCTGGTTTACATCAAAAAGCCATATTAGTCCATAGGAAACATCAAGATAATCCCTGTACTGTATGTAATGTCAGCCTTGACCCTAGCTGCACAACAAGGGATACTTCAGCCTCTTAAACTCAAATGGTTCCGATGTGCAGAGGGGACAGACATCCTGCCTGGGAGAAAATTCAGGGCAAAACTGGAGGGATAAACTTTCTGCCCTTCTCTCCCTTCTTATCTCAGTATAAAAAGGCCCAGAGAGTTGCCCAGTCTAAATTTGCTTGAGATAGGTAAGAGATGCAGAGCTCAGTAAAGAGAAGGCAATTTGGTGGGATGCCATGAGAAGGGTGTCCAGTATTCCATGTGGGAGAGGATGCTCTCAGGATGAAGAGAAGAATTTGGTTGTGGACATGTTTGTTTGGAGAAATTTGAGTTGAAAGAGACTTTTTAGACAATATAATGCAGAAAAAGGGATTATGGCATGGTTGGTTATGTTGCCTCATGCCACTGCCTCTCTTGGGTGAGCCAGTGGCAGAGTGTATTACTCAGCAGGGTGTGGTGCCAGCAGCATAACTCACCGTGCAAATTCGCTTCTCACAAATTGATGTTTTCTCCCTGGGGTAGATAGACACATATACAGAGGAAAAGTGCAGAGCTCTGCACTGAGGAAACCATAACCATCAACTCCAAAAGATGTCCCTATAGTTATATTCCTATGGTGGGATTTATAGGAAGTGCAGCACTATGATGCTGACCTCTCTTGCCTGTGAGGAATGAAGACCTAACAAGCAAACCCCATTGCTTCTGTTTGGCCAGCTCAAACCAAACTGTAGGGAAGTGCCTGTCTTTGTTAGTGATTCCTGACTTTGGCTTTTTGATTTCACGAAACAAAGCTGCTTTTGTCTTTCAAAAGATAGGAAAAGTCCTGATTGCTTTTTAACCACGAGCCTGGCAGATATTTAATCTCTGTTCATGTAGGAAACAGCTCGGCATCTGCCTGGATGCGCATCACTGTGCATGCTACCCACCTCCCTGGGTGAACACTCCCATCATGGAACCATTGTATGGCTCTGCCAGCCCCTCTTCTCAGACCTGCCTTATTTTACTTAACTATTTCAACACTGGCTGGGCACAGGAGGAGGCTCCCTGTATCCCCATGGTGTTGTAATTCCAGTGGATGAGGAGGGGTTTCAACTCCCTCATCCAAGTCAATTCCTGAAAAAACACCAAAGCTACATTAAAGAGGAGGAGAGGTTGTCTCTAATCCACTAAACCCTGAATTTCTTTACACAAAGTGGAACCTTTATGGCCCACACTGGCATGTACCTGGAAAGGACACTGTGATTGTTCCAGCTCAAACGCAGATTAGAGCCTCTCTCTAGGAGATGAGAACTGCAGGGCCAAAATCTGGAGGGACTTGGATGTGGCTTGCTAAGACCTGATATCTCCAAGCTGTTGATGAACAAGGATAGAAATTTGCTTCTCTAAAAAAAGCATGTGAATGTTAGGGTAAAGAAAGCATGGTAAATTCCATTCTACGTCAGCCGCAAACTGCACTTTTTAGGGTATTACAAAGGTAAATTCATTGTTACCTGGTATCTTCATGGCAAGATTGAATGCTTTTGTAAACATTCATAAGCATAATAAACCACTGTAGGAACATATTTGGAAATTGTACCTCCCTTCTCTGCACAATTTTCCAGATTAACCGCTTTTTTATACCAGAGGCTTTTTTATATCTGAGAGGCTGATAGCATTGATGCCTTGTGGCCATGACAGCCTTCAACTGTCTTCTCTCAAAGCTTATTGGTAAAATATTAACATCATCACATACTGTGTGTACCAAAAGGAAATTCAATTTGACAAGTCTATTTAAAAATAAATAAAGCTTCTACTTTTGCACAGTGCCCACATAGAACAGAAACTCCTTCAGATTTTTGTGCAAGTATATATGAATTATTCACGAAAATGAGCAAAGTGTGATGTTCTCTGGTCCTTCTCTCAGGAAGCTTTAAATATGAAAATTCCCTTGCTTTCTCAGAGTCACTTGCTATTTGTCCTTTTTTTTTTTTTTTTTTTTTTTTTTTTTTTTTTTTTTTTTTTTTTTTTTTTTTTTTTGAGAACCACAGTTCCTGCAAAGGAAAATCTTTGCAATGTGTAGGCAGTCTCCAAAATGAACAAGTAATATGAAATGTCTTTGTAGCCTGAAATATCACTGTTGGGCAAAGGAGCCTTTTTCCATATGCCACTGCAAATAGCAATTAGTTCAAGTAGAAAAGATTAGACCAGGTGCAGGTTTTGAAGTGACTTTTGGTGGGAGGAGGGAAAGGTCTCTCTTTTGTCAATTGTCTCTGTTAATTCATCAGGCATTTGAGGAATTTAGGGATATTCAACCTTTTGTGCTTAGCCAACACAGTATGACCTCGGTGGCATCATGGACTGGACGGAGGTACGGGGCTTATTGACAGTTGTCAGTCCACTGAAGTGAAAGAGCACATAAGGAAGAAGGAAGCACATGATGTATTTGTCTTCCACAGCACAGCTATTTTGCAGGGGCTTTGTTGGAGGACCCATTAAAAAAAAAAAAAAAAGGCAGAATAAGCCCCTCCAGTGTGGGAACCCACAGGCAAGCTCAGTTCGAGGGCTCGAGACAGGCAGCTGGCAGATGAGGTGGCTGCAGCCGTTCCCTCCAGCCTTGCAAAGCTAGAGGTGACCTTCAGAAAATGACAAAGAAAGGGGGCTAACACAACAATGTGTGTCCCTGAGATAAAAGATACTCTCAAAACTTCAAAAACCTCCTTAAAAGATTGGATTAACTTCTTCTAATCCTCTGCATCATGGGCAGATATGAGTTCAAAGGACTAATGTAATTTTATTATTACATTTAATCAAATGTTTAGGTTAAGAAATAGGAACTGAGCTAAGGGCAACCTTCCCTTATCAGCTTCCAAAGTCTGAAAGCAGGAATGAATTAATTAAGTAAATGTAACAAGCTTAGGGGTATAACACACAGCAGCAGCTGAGTCAGCTTGACCATCGGCCAGTTATTGGGGTGAGATGTGCAGCTCAAGCACTACCAGATGATTCAATTCACATATCTTGGCAGAAGCAGATAAGCCTAAAGGGATGCCCAGAGGGAAATAGTGTCATAAATTGGCAAAGCAGAGAGTAATTCACCACCTTAAACAAAATGTTGTCATCAAGGAAGTTGTGCATTTAATTCATGCAGCAGAGTAGGCTGCCCGACCAGATGAAAGCACATTTTGCAGGTTGGCTTTTTATTTAAGGAGAAATTAGTTTTTCCAGGTCTGGGTATATTTTATGCAACTGGCTTACATCAGGTCATGTACTCCAACCCTTCATTTTCAGGAGATTCACCCAAAAATATCAGTGTCAAATAGGATCACATGGGTCATGATAACAGAGTTATATGCATAGAGTGTGTATTATTGCCCTTTTCCTTAGCTTCCCACAGGCAAAGACTTCTTCACAAGTGTGACAACAAAGTAATATTTTTCCAAAGATTGCACATTAGTTTGTATTGTGAATCAGGGAACTGTAATACATAATCATTCCACTCTCATAATGTATGTCCAAATGACATAAGACTAAAGACTAGCCTTCTACAAATTAACTATGGATTGGATGTGACTAATTGCAATAGGTTTCATTTAAACACAGTCAATTAAATCAGTGCAGTTTAACCATGGAAATTCTGTTCTAACAGGGCAGGTTTCAGCACAAGCATTTTTCCTTAGATGACAGATAGTGCTTTTCAGAGGACACTTAAGTGCAGCGTAAAATAAATTATCTTAAAAATCAGAGTACATTACTGAATGTTTTCAATTCAGTAGGAACCTGAAGAAAGCTTGAAGAAAGGAAAAGCACAATATAATTTGAATGAATCGTTCCAAAGCCTGGAGATTTCTTCTGTTTGCTAGAAAATTAAGGCCACAGAACATCTAGAGGAGAAAAGACAAGGAGCCTTGTTCTGAGCCTTGTTCTCTTGCTTTTCAACTATCTAAATTTGGGAAAAGCATGGAAAAGTCATGAACAACAACAACCTCAAACCAAGCCAACCACCAACTTAATATCCATGAATAGAAGGCACTGGCAGTATACTGGCTGGATGAAGTCATGCTACCCAGGACCAGCACAAGACCAAGAGCTAGGAATTTAGAATACACACAAAGTAGAATTTTCCTCTGCTTCAAGCCCACGCCTTAAACACAAAACCCAAATAACTTCTGGGTTTCCGGCTTTTGCATTCTTCCACAGTTCTTTTTTTTTTTTGCATACATTTGTATGAGTGCACAGCCCATGAGCCTTAATGCTCCCTCTGATTTCCTCCTTTGACATATATAGTTCCTGCAGAAAACCAGGCTGTGGGCTGCACAGCTCTCAGACATTGCCATGGCAATGGGCCGTGATGTCAGAGACACGGGATTAGGAGTTCCCTGTATTGCTGAGCTAAGGGAGAACCCTGGCTGGGAAGGAGAAAACTCCCATCTAAACAGCTTCAACAATAGAAACAGCAATTTCAAAAGCAGCTAGTGAAGAACACTCAGTAGTAAACTATGCAGAAACGACCAGAAATTCAGTGTCAAAAATTTGTTGACTGAAGAGAATCCCAAAACAATTGTCTTGGGAGTAAATAAGTAAAATCAATGAAGCAAAGCCAGGGTTGTTTCAGCAGTAACAGTGGCACTAGAATCAAGAGAATCTTGTCATTTTACCAAGGAAAGCAAAATACAATGGCAGAAAATATAGCATCTTTCACTCAATTATACAATGAGTATTTTTAGCTCCACTAGTGAAAAACTGAGAGCAATTTTAGATAGATTATTCCTTTAGACTAAAAGTTCACAGCAGAAAAGACAACGTAGGAACTGCATGTGTGAATGCCCTTAAAATAATCAGATACCTCAGCTTATATGTGTGGGAACACTGCAAAACTGCAAGCTGTAACAGGGGACCTGACATCCAAAGGCCACTCCCAGTCATAACTGTGGAAAAGGAACAGATGTCAAGAGCTGAGCCAGCTCCCAGCCTTTGGGGGCTGAGGCAGGACCCTCCCCAGCCCTGCAGCACAGCTTACCACAGTGCTGGCAATGAGCATGGCTTCTCTCAGCCAGCCCACAGACCTCCTTTTGAGGTGGGTGTGCTGATGGCCTGGGGAAATCAGAAAAAGGAATAAAAATAAAAATGAGGAAACAACTACAGAGAAGGAAAGAGTGCAGAGGCCCAGAGCAAAAGTTGAAACTGGGTCATTCTTTATGTGAGGATGGTTTGCAACAAAATGAGCTGGTCCCTTCTCTAACGTTGAAAAGAGGGAACTGGGAGCAAAATGCCCTGTTTCTCCTCTCCTGCCAGGGTGGCCTTGCTCCTGCTTGGAGCTGCCATTGCCATGGCTCACCTGCCTCTGTGCCTAGCTGCAGCATCAGGGTGCCCGTGAATCAGGAGAGCTCCATTTGCTTCCTACACAGGAAGCAAAGATGACTCAGCTGTTGGACAGGGACGACGTGATAAGATGAAGGACCTCAAGCAATGTATTTCAATAGACAATTAAATAAACTGAAGGATACACATAGACACACCCATTGTGATTTCAAAGGTATCTTTTAAAAAAACAACATAAGAGTCAGTGTCCTTTTAGTGCTGTGCTGTGATTTAAGACATGTCTGCGCCCAGCAGGGAGTATTGAGGCAAAGAGCCCTGAAACACCTATTTCCAGAGCTGAATGCTACATAATTACTAACTGGCCTTGCTTCAATAAAGGGTGCAGCCTCACACAAAGCAATCTATATTGCAGCTGGGACAGGAGCCAGTACCCTCGTGTGTCCCTATGCTGCTCTGTGGAGACAGATCAGAGTTTCAGAGGCTGACCAGAGCTCTGTGCCCTGCTTTATGGCGTGGACCTGCCTGATGAAAGACTTCTGAAACCACTGTTAAAAATCTGTGCTTTTGGAATGAAAATTGTATTTCTCTTAACTAAATTCCAAGTAGACCAGCCCATATTATATTTGGTATGGATGTTGTAACGACTTCTAAGTGATTTGAATTGCTGCTAGAAATTTTGTGCCTGTTTTGCAACCCTGGGCTGTAAAACAGAAGCTGTGATTCTGGTGGACAACATTTTCCTCGGCATTTCTGCTGCTCCTTTCAGTGCCAATGAACTGTGAAGAAGCCACAGTCCAGATTAGCACTGAGCCCTCTGCATTGTTTTCTGCATTGTCTCTTGTGGTATTTTAAGCACCTGATGTATAGATGACAAATACCCATGTTGCTGGCATGCACCTATGTGTTGCTGCTGATTCTAAGAATTTTACAGCTGCCTCTTTATATTTCCCTCAAAAAAGGAAGGGCAGCCATAGAAAATAATTCTGACATTAGCCCATAATCTTCAATAGCCTGGCTCCTTCTCCAGATTTTCTGGGTTTTTACTTCTGCCATTCCCAGCACTGAACTTTGAAGAAATGCAGTCAAAGCAAAGAGCTGGCTGCACATCTAAATTAAAGTGATAGTGTGGGGTGTCAATGCAAAGTGTGTGATGAAAATCAACCCCCCAAGTCAGTGGGGTGGAAAGGGGACCCTTTGGAAGGAACTTCTGGATTTACTTTCAAGAATGTCGTTCCCTGAAATAGTAGGATGCCTCTAATACCTTCTGCCTGTAGTAAATGCTGCCACATGGCACAAGTTATGTCAAAATTGTTCTTGAAGTTGTGGTTGCAGAAAAGGCATCTACTCATAATCATGTACCTTTTCAAGTGGTTTTGACCTAGTCACTAATGTTTTTACTGGAGTTCCTTGAATAACTTAGTCTTGCTTTGTAATAAATATGTCCTTGCTTACGAGTTACTAGAGAAAGGCTGTGCACCTGCAACCAGCCACAGAGAAGTGCACACGACAATCACATTGTGTCTTTGCAGCTGAAATGAGTGAATTGCAGAAATTCTAGCATGGCAAAATATCTTTAAAAAAATCAGATAGCCAAAAAAGTAAAAAGTGCGAGAGAAGGAATTTTAATGGCATTGAAATACACATCAGTCAGAGGAAAACCAGCCCATTTTATCAGTATTACTGATAACTGCCTTCTCAAACACTTTGCCATACTGAGAGCAAAATGACACATCAAGCAAAAACAGTTTTAACTTAAAATATTTGCTTGGTGTGATCTGCATCATATTTTCCTTGTGCCAAGTTCACTAAGTATAATTATTCTGCTCTGGAAGTCATATGAAAAATGATGGAGAAGCTACAAACACTTCAGTATCAAGTGCAGACTCTTGTCCACATGTTCACACTTGTGCTCTCTTGTGCTTTTCCCTTTTAATTATGTTATTTTTCTAGTAAGTAACAGATTACCTGACATGGATGTCAATTAGTCATCATTTTCCCACTGCAAATCTTACCATCTGTTCAAGACTTCTTTGGATTCAATGGGAGTTTTCAACTGGCTATTCACTGGGCCAGACCTTCAAATGTTCAAAAAATGGTATGATCATACCAGAGTTTTAATTAATGCACAGCTTTATGGAAGAAAGACAGTCTAATCCAGCTGGATCTAAGAATTAGATCCAACTAAATAATATGTTGGAGGTTAGAGATCTGAACTCTCATTAAGTCTGGATGCAATAATTCAGTATCTTTAATTCTTAAATATGTAGCCATTTTTCTCTTTCTGCCTTCATAGGCAACAACAAAAATCTATTTCTTGCAGAGTGGTTACCATTTGTAAAACACCATGTACTGCACAAAGGTGAGTAATCACAACAACCTTGTGTAGGAAAGCTGATGCCATGTGCAGCTGCTTGTTTTGCTCCTTGTCACCCTCATTCAGGGAAAGGCAATAGGTGTTTTGAGTCCCAGATGAGTTCCTGTAATCTTCCTAGGATGTAGTCAAGTTCAAGAAACTCCAGAGTTTAATCAAAGAGCAATTAATTTCAAGGATACTAAAGCAGAGAGATGCAAGGTCTGATCCTCAAAAGTACTAATAAGCTCTAAACTTCATTAATTTCATTAATAGATGAAGTATGCTCAGTCCCTTTAAAGATGCCAACTGTTATGCAACTTGCTCAGTACGGCTAAAAAAAAAGTCCTGTTCTTTGATGTTGATCAGTCTGATTCTTGGAATATTCTACTGCAAGCAAAAATATTCTACTGCAAAAAAAAAGCCATCAAACAAAAGCTGCTGGTGGTTTTCTTGGCTTTGGCAATTTAACATAATAAAAGTTAAAAATGAAAGTTCAACTTCACTAATTTATTTTAATAGATTAAATAAAATATTTGGGAATTCTTCCTTCTGGCTAATATTCTGAAAATGCATCACAAACAATATGAATTACTGATGATAATAATCCTGCCACTGTTTCAGCTGACTAAAAATAGAGGTCTGTGACAGCCTAAGAATGAAAACATTCAGTCAGAAGTTTGTAATTGCAAGTCATGGTTTCATCCCTTAAATCTATCTTCAGTGCAAGGAATGATTAATGGTCCTGCAGGAGTAAAAGCTCTTTCCCCAGACTGCCCAGGGAGGAGAACAGGGCTGGCAGCCCTGGAGTGGGTGGTAGGGGGAAGATTGTGCAGCTGCTACTGCAGGGATGTGGGACACCACCAAAGGACCAGGAGCACAGAGGGTGCAGTGGGAGCTGCAAGGAGAAAGGAGGTAGAGTCCTTTTGGGCAGCCCCACCTCACTTGTATCTCCAGGAAGCTGCCAAGGGCCCTGGGGCAGTCACAGCTGGCAGGAGCACAGATTGCTCGAGACTGCTTGTCCCCTTCCAGGGCAGCTGGGGTCAGGGGAGAGACTGTCCTGGCACATGGGACATACTCCATCTGGAAAACATCGCCTTCATTCACTTTCTTTTCTTCTCTCTACCTACTGTGCTACCAGGAGACCAGCTGCAGCATTTTTATTTGCTAGGAATGGGTCAAAGATTTGCTTCCCCCAGTCCAGGATCATGTTCCTTTGGGGTTTGTTCCTCACTTCCCAGTTGCAACAACTTACTTTCATGGGAACATGTTTTCAACCTTTCATATTCACAGATCTCACAGTTTGATGAGGTTCAAGCTCTCTTGAACACAGTTAAAAGTTAACCACCTCCTAAACTTTATTCCTCTCTACGTTTTTTAAAGACAAGGAAGCTCTCTTTTTCTTTTCTTCCCCTAAATCAATCTTTCAAAACCTGGGGTTAAAAATTCCAGCATGTAATCTTGTGCAACAGTCAAGGAAGGGTGGAGATATAAATATCATAAAGTCCAAATTCATCACTGAATCTGGAGCTCATCCACAAATTTAAAAGCCAGTGGGACACTCAGAGTAGAGATAAACACAGATGGACAACAACATTGCCAGAGAAAAGGATTAGACAGGACCCACAAGTGACATGAGGGGATGATCTGATCAAGGCAGTGTGTTTTACTCCCACAAATGTCCTTGCTTCCCACCTCTTCCAGTAAGATGAGGCAAGAAATTTCTTACCCCCCACTAAGAATTCCTGCAGCAGAGAATCTTTTAAGGGTGCAGTCAGTAAGTCTTGCCTGGCTTTGTGCTTCTGGCATGTCCCTCTTTAGAAAACTGACCACTCCATGACCTTATGGTGCTCCTCCCAGTTGCTGTCACTCCTCTATGGGCAATACCAGAACATCCCCTCTGAACTGTGTCCTGATTCCTGTGACTACTCTGGTCTGATATGTGTCCTCTGCTAAAAAAAAATTGGCTCGTTGGACCACGTGTGCATAAACTTGCTTTTTAGCAATAAATTATTTCACTGCATGCACACAAATTGCTTTCAAAAATACAGTTTTTCCTCTAATGAAAAGGTTTCTGGTGGTGGGTCTACCTGGCCAGCATCATTTGGGAATTGAAAAAGAAAGGAAGGAGCAGCATGATATTGCTCCCTTTTCTTTTTTGCTTATCCCTGAGGGCTTTAAACCTTCTGGGTGCTGCAAAATGTAAAAGGAAAGATTTAAATTCTGAGGCAGCTCGTTCCCTACCCAATTCTCTTGCTTATTCTCAATATCTGCCTAGTCTGAAAACTACTACCAGCATACCTACTATGAGTGTTCACTGCCCTGTGAGCAGGGAGAGATGCCTCCCAGAGTCAGCACCTAACACACCAGCAGCACTCTGGATGATGTTCTGCAAAGCTGAAAAGCCTGAATTGATTTCAGCAAGCCTCACTGACATTTCTGTCTGGAGAAGGCACTTGCAATGAATGTAGTAACCTAAACAGCACATGTGTGAGTCACAGGAAAAGCTTCTGCAAAAGGTTCTTGATGTTGCGACACTTTCCTATATTTAGGCACAAGGAATGATGTCCTAAAAGCTAAAAGAACTCAAGCAAGCTTGAAAATGAAACCTCCAGGATGATTTTTAAAATTCTGCCTGACTTATCTGGGAAAATTAGCCAGCTGTCCTCTTCCAGGAAGGTCAGCCATTAGCAAGTGGTGAGGTTAACACAGCAGTCCACTCGTATACTTTGGATACTCACACCTGAGAGATATTTTTTAATCTGAGCCAAGTCAGGCTTGTTGCTAAAGTCCCCAGCTTTATCCACCTTTTTTTTTCTTTAGAGTTATTAGCTTCTTGTTATTGTTGTGTTTCGATGGTTTTTTTGTTTGTTTGTTTTTTGTTGGGGTTTTTTTTTTTTTAATGTTCTGTATTTGCAGATACAATCAAATGTTGCAGCTGCTGATTCCCATTCATTTCTGGGCATGGTTGATCCACACTTGCCTGTTTGTCAAGATGGTGCCTGCATCCCAAAAGGCTCATTCCCATTTAAAATGGGTCCAGATTCCCTTTTATGGTCCTATAAAGAAGCAATGGAAAAAGGCCTTAGCAGAAAGAAGATCTGGGCCCTAAATCAACTGAAAACACCTATTTGTCAGGTAGCTAATCCAAGATGTTATAGCCTTTTATAAAAACTTGTTATTTTTCTGCAGTCATCCAGGAATTTCATTAATAGCTCTTCACCATGGTGCCAAAAGACACTTTTTGAAGGGATTTAATGCCCAGTCATTGCAAATCTGATCTTTGTTTTTGCCTGTTCCCCAGCCAGCTGCTATGAACAAAACAGACTTTGAAGCCTGCAGCATTATTAATCTGAGACTTATTACAGTAAGAGAGAGAGAAGGAAATAAATCCCTTCTTCTAGCACTCCTAACTCAGTGTAATAGCCCAAGAATGACAAGCTAAACATTACTCTGAAGTTATCAGGCTTCATTTCTCATGATGGATAGCAAGCAACAGATTGCACTTTATCTTTTTAAGCTGACCTGACTGCAAACAAGGAATGCACAGAATGCCAAGGCCCTTCTTTCCCTCTGCAAAGACTCTTCCAGCAGAAATAAGGTATCATGATGCAATATTTAGCACTTAGTTCTGTAGTGCTTTAGGACAAAGACATGTTCAGAGCCAGCTGGTTCCTTGGGAAAAAAAAAATCTGAAACCATTTTGCTTTGCGGACCTGTGGTGCGTACACCCATGTTGATTCTGGAGGAGAATGCAGGGCTTGGTTAGGGGGAAGCACTACAAAAAATAATTATCATCAACATGTCTCTGGAGCTGAGCTTTGATCAGCTTCCTTTACTGTCCAGCAAAACAGTTGGTAACCACTGAAACATTTGGAATGATGTCATAAGGTACAACAAGGATCAGCCCTGAGTGCAAGACGGTCAAATGCCTTTACAATGAAGACACTCCTCTCCCTGTCAAAGGCATATTGGGTTAATGACAAGGCCACACTTTATGGGTGCCTAAAGACTTTGCAAGTGGTCAGAATCACCAAGGATAAAAGGGTATTTTACTTTCTGTCTAACTACTTTTATTTATCATCATGCTCGTAGTTGTGTGATGATAAATTGTCGGATTTTTTATTGTTTTTCTTTCCCATATATTTCTCTCCTGATAGAAAAGCTGCCTAAATAAAACACCTCTTGTATATTTTCTCATATTTTAATCAGTCTGATACTTCAGTTCCTGGAGAAGGAAAACAAGCAGCAAACTGAATTTAACACTGAAATACTGAGGGTGGAATCCATCAATAAATCATAGCAGTCTGCTGTAGCCAGGAAAAGGTGCAAACTACTTCTGTGCCCCATTGGTTTGGAAGTTGTGATGACTTTTACTCTCCTTCCATTTTACCTAACCAAGAAGCTTGTCCTTAGCTGCATTAATTGTTTCCCAAGAAGATGAGAAATGAATTTGTGTGGCATCTGAATACTGTATTCCTTCATTACTGGTATTTCTCAGCAGGACTCAGGGTAAAGCTCCTATCATTTGCCAAGGCTGTCATCATGTCCATCAAAATATGCAAACATCCACATGGCTGCTTGCCTCCTGCCGTGCTCTGGAGTATTTTCTGCTGTTTCAAAGGGAGCCCACAGGGACAGGGTTGCAGCATGCAAAGCTCTAGGCTGGACAACTTGCTCATCATCCCACACTTTCACCTTTCTTCTATTCTTTTTAGAGACTAAGATCCTTTCCTACAAGCCAAGCACATGTATTTTCTTAATTAATGCATTTAAAAGAATATTATGCAGAACTTAGTTACCCATTTCATAACACTGAATCTCATTGTGCTGCAGAAAGAGCTTAATAGGATAGACCAGAAAGAGAGGGTAGAAAAATGGCCCTGCAGTCTTTACTTTGTTTATTAGTAATGTTTGGTTATTACAAGAATGCTTGGGGGGGGATATTTTTTCAGTGCTGAACTGATAGATTTTGTTTTAGTCTTTTGTAAGATGATGTTTAGATCCCATTTGGAAGGCTGTGGAGAAACTGCTCTTTTCATAACAACAATCCAATTCTTCTGTAAATATCTGCTGTCCTATTTATCCTCTTGGAATTAAATTCAAATTTTTAAAAATTAAACTTGCTACCAGAGGAAGCAATAGTTGCAAAAACTGTTTAAATAGGTACCATTTGTGAATATAAACAGTTTGGGGTTTTTTTTTTATCTGAAGACTTAAGTGGTTTCATAATTTCTGGTGCTGGTTTTGCGTGTTTTTACACTCAAAATAGACCAAAGCATGCTGAAACTACACATAAGGAGTGGAGAAGGGGGATGAGGATGGCTGTTTTAAAAACAGGCTGGAGATTGGAATGGGAAGCCGTGAACACAAATTATTTATATGTATGTGAGTGGCAAAAGGGGGAGGGAGGTACTCTCTCCCCATTTGGACATTATAACAAATATCAGGCTGTCCTGTGATCTCACAGTCTGGAACTGTAAACCCAAGGAGGAAAAAAAGATCAATAGGATCTTTTGGATCAGGATATGAGCCTTCAATGAACATGACAAGGTAGATGTCTTTACTGAGCACTACTGGTGGTTCATCAGGCACCACGTCATGGATGCCTGTAAATTCCACCACTGTTACTCAATGTGTACTTAGAGGGGCCCTTAAAGATAAATCACTTAGAGATAAATAACTCATAATGGGAAAAAAAGGCAAAGAAAGAAGCAAAAATATCAGGAAGACTGCAAAATGAGAGACAGCATGTTTGCTGAGGAATGAATTAGACTCTACCTTAATGCAAAGCACTCCAACCCTTATCATTGCATTAAGCACATTGCCCTGAGCTGAATCCCTCCCTGCCTGCTGCAGCCACAACATCACCTCTCTCGTTCATATCTCCCCCTGTCTCTGGGTGACTGCATCAGCAACACAAAACATGGCAAAGAAAGGTAAAACCACCTGCCTTTCCAAATCCATATGGATACTGCAGCTGAGGGCAACACCAATGGGCACAGCCTAATCTGTGTCTCCTGTCTGCCCATGGTGCTCTTGCCAGCACGGGTGGTTGGTCACACTCACACCAGCAGTGGGATGTCACAGCCCTTCTGCAGTATACCCTGGGACAGAGGGTGATTTGGTCTTAAAGATTGTGGAGCTCACAGTTGCCAGTGGGAAAATGTCTAAATGATCCCTTCAAAACGCATGAAAGAAGACCAAAGCAAAACAGACAACCCTACTGAGGTTCCAATAAGTTTGTGAAGCTTCTCTCCAGCACCATTTCAGGGGTTTTATGCTCTCAGCAAGTGTCCTGTTAACTCTGTGCAAACACACACAGGTAAACACCCCTGTTTTGCACAACTTGTCTGAGCCAGGCTGTCAAGAGGCACTCACTCCACCCACAGCTTTGAAAACTTGTCTGCAATGGCATAACTGTGTCACAAGACTGGTCCCCAGGGAATTTCCAGCATTTGCTCCCCTGTCTGAAAAACATTTCTTTGTCTTAGCTTAGCTGTCCTGCCCAACATCATCTCCCCCTCCACCAAGTCCTTAAAAGCTGTCTGCTGTTGGAAGAATGACTTCAGCCTCACGAGATCAGAAGCTGTGAGTAGTCACACACAGTTATGCAAAGCCTCTGAGGTAAACGATGACACAGTGGGCAGAGAAATGGGAAATCAGACCCATGTGGCTTTCCAGAGGGCTTTTTCTGTATTTGCTAGTTTGTTATGTAGTTCCTCCCAAAAGTCACCAAGGGAAGCAAAAATGTGATCATACTACTCCTCAGTAATAAGCCCTGTTTTCACACAACATTGATTCACTCCACGTTTCATTTTTTGTGGCACACAGGGTAGCAACTACCAATAAAAATTGTGAGTTTACTGTTTCATCTTGTAAGAAGCAGCACTTGAGCTGCCCATTTACTGCTTAGCTCTATTGTCCCCAAGCTGTAGCTGATAACAAGTTTGCAGGCAGGAGCTCTGGATGTTCATTTGTCTCCAGATTCCACCACTTGCATATTTTATTTTAATTTAGTTGTTTAAACATGGATGTTTCATCTCTCCCTGTTTTACAGCCACAGCTCTGCTTCCTCCAAGCTGCTAACTTGCAGTAAACTTTTGATTCAGTTCCTTTGAGCTCTGAGAACCAAACACTGTGGTTTAAAAAGATTAAAACCAGAGATGAAACCTGATTGTCGTTCCATGCATCTGCTTTAAATTGGTTGTTCTGTTTATTTTAGAGACTTCCACTGGTGAAATGAAAAAGCAAGCATCCATTCTGCAGAATTAGTCTTGCTACATTGGGCTTTATGCTTGACTTTTATTTACCCTTCTTTTTTAGAGCATCAATGAAATGTTGCCTGCATTGTAAAATCAACATGACTAACAATTAGCACATGCCATTAAATTAAGTGCTACTTCTAAACTACATTCTGTAAGCTATAATCAGTTGTGTTTTAGCTATGGATGAGTGGTCCAGGGTCCTGCTCATTTAAAGACCACTCATCATCTTACAATATATCCTTGTCAGAAGATGCATGCATACAAATGCCATTCCAATGTCAGCAGTCCTTTCTGGTCTTCCCAGGGCTCTCCCTGTGTGCCCAGCACTAGTAGGAACACTCTCTCATGCTCTACAAGGAATTAATAGTGTGAATTAACTCTTCCAGGATTTAGAAAGGGCCCCAGAGGTGTCGTGTAATGAAGGAGGGGGACACCTCACTGCCTGGTCTAAGGTGGCACTCAAGATGGATTCTCTCCACAAGGGAGAAATTCAAGTGTGGGCAACACAGTTAACACTGTCAGGGACCCAGGGACAGATCTTCCATTCATGTCAGCCTCATTTCCTTAGTCATGCAACCCTTCCACAAATCAGGAGAGTGAGATAAGCCCTGCTGAGAACCAAAGCAAAGCCTTAGTGTTATTTAATTTCACTTGAATGGTCTTCAAGTCTTGACGAGCCCTCAGCAGGTTGCTGTATCCCTGTCACTTGTTTTTTGGGGAGCTGAAATATTATCTTAGCAACACAGCTTTTGTGCTGTGACCTGTGGACCACACAAGCAGCCCATAACTGCTCCTAAAGAGTCTTTCAAAGATGGTTTAACATTTTGAAGTTCCATTGGGCAAGTCAATAAAATGGGCTTATAATCACCAGGGTGTGTCCATGTGTCCACTGCTCTCTATCCTAGCTTGTGCCCATGCTTTGAAGGGCCAGGGAGTTGATGGGCTCTGGGAGAACTGGCAGGAGCAGAGCAGATGTCCTACAGACACTCTCCTGATGCATCTGTGTACTGGGCTGTCAGCACAGAGTCCACACAGCATGGCTTCTCTACAAGAACCTGAAATGGAGTTTTAGTGAGGTGGGGTTTGGTCTCTTCTGCCAAGTAACAGGCAATAGGACAAGAGAAAATGGCCTCACATCACACTGAGAGAGATTTAGTTTGGGTATGAGGAAAAATTTCTTCATCACAAAGGTTGTCAAGCACTGGAGCAGGCTGTCCAAGGAAGTGGTGAATGCCTCATCCTTGGAAGTGTTCAAGGCTTGGTTGAGTGGGGATTTTGAGCTACTTGCTCTAGTGGAAGATGTCCCTGTCCATGGAAGGGAGCTTGGAACTAGATCATCTTTAAGGTCCCTTCTAACCCAGCCCATTCTATGTTTCTGTTGAATGATTTGCATTGTAAGGGGTGTGATAAGTTTCACAAAGAAAAATCCTAGCTTTTCTTTTTAAAGTGAGTAGGCAATCCAAGCTTGTGGCAAACTGCAGTAGTCTGCTTGAGTCTGTGTAATGTATGGGGATTTGACATCCAATTGCATCCCAGGCCTTTTCTAGGGACAGAGATAATGTTCCTGGTGCCAGGCCAGGTTAAGTGCCTCTGCACAATAGACCCTGCAGATGCTTAGTTGGACAGCTGCAGAAACTTGATGTTATCCTATGTTCAGATGCCAAGCAGAGCTTATTCTGTTCTTACAAAGCAAGGACACAAGAGCCATGACAGGGAAGTGGTTTACTGCAACAATGGCATCCATGACTCGTAATGCCCTTCCAATTACGAGGAGCAGACGATTGTTCATCACAACATTAGCAAGAGAAAGCTGAAAGAAGAGAAAAAGCAGCCTGCCATGAGCAGGAATAAAAGGCTGTAAGTGAAGCTGCACACTCTCATAGGCTGATGCACATCTGGCAGGACTCTGCTGTAATCAGCAGCTAGCCTGTACTTGCACCCATCCACACAACAGCTGAATCCAACCCCAAAAGTCTTCCCCTGTAATTTTGGCATATATCACTTCACCAGAACCTCTCCTTTGTTCTCCCCAGAACACTGGGCTTCCTCCCTTTCCAAACAAATCTCTGCTTAAAAATAATAACAATAAAGTTTATGCCCTTTCCCCACTCATCTGATACACAGTCTATTTGCCCAGGAACTTCCTGGCAGGGTGGAGGGACCTGAGGATGGATTAAGCATAAAGAAGGCCCAAACCCACAGTGTATTCAAGCTTCAGCCAAATGGTATGTACCACTGGGGAAAAAGAAAACAAATACAAGTCCCTGAGGTTTCAGTGAGCCTTTTAGGGTCGTCTTGTGAAAGCAGTTTGCTCCACTTGTCCATGGGGTGACCAATAAGGCTTGTTTTAAATGGTTGTTCAGTCAGCTGTGGTAGGTGAAACTGATATTCCTAATTTCTCATTTGGGTGTTTCTGGCTGAGACATGCAGAGTATGTTAGGCTAAGGGAGTATACCGACTTCAAAACACAAATAGCAAAACCTCAGAGAACTTCCATCTGCCCCAGTCATATGTGACCATAGCTGCATTACAAAATTGCAATAATAATACCTTCTACTGCATCCTGCCACAAAGCTTTGAGACTGCTGAAAAACACATGTGGGCAATGATGGAGGTGCATCCAAAAGGGAGCAGTAAGTTGTCTGTCACCCAGAAACTGCAGCTGCTTTATAGCAACCCTAATAAATAAATAGACATCTCCCATTCCAATGGGGAAAAACCATATTAATCATCAGCAAAAATGAAAAACAGTCACTTTGTATGTTTAAAATTTTTATTTTACATAGAGCTGCACTGGTGAAACTACTCCTTTTCATATTCTTTCATATTCTTTCATTTCTGATGAGGAAACTCCAAAGATACATGGGAGACATTTTTCTCTTAGTGCATCACTTGTGGACAACAAAAGCAAAGGAAGCTCAGGATCCCAAATATTCCCAGCAGCACCATATAGAAAAAAGGCAGAGTTGTGAGCACTCAACCTCTACCAGGTACAAGAGAGTAGCTGTAGTGCTGCACTAATCTGTGCAGGGCCTTAGAGAAATAAATCTCACTATTTAAACTCTCACCAGAGAGTGATGTGTCCAGTGAGATGCAAACCAGTAATGTATCAGTAAGGCACTGGCTGCTGCTAAGACATGTTCCTGATAAATGAGCGACCCTTCTTGAAAATATGGTCAAATGTTCCTAAAAAATCAGTATTTCTTAGCTGGTTGATAAGAAAGTTGGTGGTTTCAGTCCAAGACAAAGACGTGAATCAGAAGCCATGAATCAAATGACTATCCACAAGAGATAAATTTGGTATGATCTTCCCTAGCTCAGCCATGCCAAAGAACTTCTCAGCCTAATAACACTGGTCGACCCTGGCATCAGCCCAGTGGTTCCCAGCACTTCCTTATTAATGTGAATGCTTTTGACTCAGCACTTCCACAGTCCCATAAATATCAAGGCTGACATAATTCAAGCTGCAAAAAAGCATTTATAAACGTTAAAACTCAATAGCAAAGCTAACCTGTTGCTTGAGCTAAGATTTGATCTTTGCACTGAAGGTTTCTACCAACCAGGCTACACGATGCCTTCAGCACAAAACTGAAATTTTCATTTGCTTCTTCCTCTATGATAAAACAATACCTGGAACCAAATCATCATCACCTCCAGGTCTGAGTTGTTTGGTTTGGGTTGATTTCCAGTCATTCTGCAGTGGATGCAGCCTAACTCACTTGCTATACTGAGGGTGCACAGAGACATTTAGAATAAGGGCAGCTTTCACAAGGCAACTCTTCTACATTGCTGCTAAAATAACTGTCTCCAAGCAAAGCCTGCTACCAGTCCTGAATGTTTAGGGATGTGAGAGAGGCCCAGACAAGATGGATTTCACAATATCATCACCCCTGTCACCAAGGATCATGCACACCACCTACTGTGCCCAGAGCACTATACCAGCATTTATTCAAAAGCAATGCCAGATTTATGGTATCTCTGCAATAACTGTGAAGGAGAAAGAGTCCCTCAAGATTAACAGTCTGGGTCATCCATGATGGCCTCCCTACTCCATGACCCTGAGTTACAGTGATTTCACTGTAACCATCTTTATCTAGTGCAAACTGGAAACTTCATCTAGTTCTTCAAGTCAGTTAAAATGGCCCAGCAGTTAAGAAATATGATCTTACACTTTTTCTTTTTTAATGTAGATTCCTCACTGAAGACCCAAAACTGTCCATTCAACTCATCTTGCCAAGTTCTACTCAGCAATTTTTTTCTGTATCCTTATCAACCTTGTAAAATAAAAGAAGTATTTCTGCAAGAAAAATATCCTTGCATATATTTAAAATAAGTGTTCAAAAGGTATGTGTGGTACTGAAAATTCAGTTAAATAGACTAATACAAGTCAATATGCACCACAGGCTGGCCTGCCAGCACCCATCAATGGGAAGACTGTGGTCTCCTCAAGCTGTTTCTCTTCCACACTTTGTGTCTCCTCCTGCAGCATTGTCCCCCACTATCTACAGGGAGATTCCCAAAACTAGCACTTCAAAATAGAGAGTGCAGATTTCCCCATGTCTGAACCAGGTGGTTGGTGCATAATGAAGATACAGAAGGGCTGGATTTGATTTGTAGTTCATTAAACAACATTCTGTAACATATTCTGGTCTATCCTTCAGCAAGAGACCAGGCACAAGGCTGGGAACACGGAGGTGTGGGAAGTGGACTGGGCTGAAATAATAGGAGCTGTGTTTCCACAGCACAACTATAAGGGGATGAATGAAAAAATATATCTCAACCTAGGTATGAGCATAGTCCAAAAAGCCTTTATCTATTAGGCAGAAGAGCCTGCTGACCTGGGAATGGAAAAAGAATGCACGATTGGGTTTTGTCAGGTTTGACTTTATCAGTCTTTCTGCTGCGAGTTCTGCCTCTCAGATTTGGTACTCAGGGCTGGCCAAGAAACAAGAAATTTTGTTTCATAATTCAGAATGAGGAATAAGAAAAAGGATTTTTATTCAAGTTTTTAAAATCTGGTTTCATTACATATCAGAACAAAACCACCATATTTCCAAAACTTTCATGTGTAAGGCCCAGAAAGGAAAGAGAATGGAGGCCAAGGAACAAACAGACCAGTGCCTCGGTGATTCCCCTCTGGAGGAGAAAACCTGGCTCCCAGCTCCCAAGCACTGCCAGACAGGAGAGGGATGGCAACTTGGACTCCCCCACCAGAAGGCCAGGGATGGCCAGGTTTCCTCCCTGCCCCCACTTCAGTTAACTCTCTCTCTCTTACTTCTGCCCCCATCTCCTTGGAACCTCTCCACTCCATGTAAATAATTACATATGAAATGAGCTACAGAGAATGAGAGCATGCAGTCCAGTGGTTAGGAAGCTCCTGGGAGATAAAAAGGAGCTGCCGATTCAAGTTCTTGCTCCATCTGATTTGAAGCTGATTTCAATTAAGTATTCATTGGAAGAAAGAGAAATGGCCAGTGCAGCTTGGCGGCCAGGGAAGCACTCCAAATCAGAGCAAGGACTGGAACCTGGGGATGCACTTCCCAGGGAAACCTCCTAAGCACTGGCAGATCGATCAGCTCTCGCACGTGACGCAGGCGTGGGAGGGAGGCTGGAGCGCTCAGCCACTTCTGGGGGAGCTGCCTCTTCTGGGGCCTTTGCTCTGAAAGGAAACCCTTGGAAGGCACCTATCCAGCCAGTGTGCTAGAATCATCATGTGAACTGATGTGCAAGTGTGTCTGTTCCCCTCACCCCATCATGGAGGCCCCCACACAGACAGTGTCCCACCAGATTTGGAGAAAGCTGAGAAGTTGACATCAGGCATCTCCAGAGTAGGACTCGTTTTCTCCTTTCCTGCAATTCCCCAACCAAACTAGGAAGGTTTTCTGCCAATGTTACAGTTGAAACAGATACATTCTCTCAACAAGTTCCAGAGAGGCATCATTTTCAGGTGGAAAAGTTGGTCTTGAATTGTATGGGATGGATCCAATACTAGTAAAGAATAGCAAAATTATCAATCATAATGTGGGAAATGGAGAAGTACTTGACAAATGTTTCTGGTTTAGATTTAGAAGGAAGCAGGATTATATATTCCGAGTCTGACATGATAGTTACTGTTCCACTGGCAATTAGCAATGATGTTAAACAGCAGTCATTAATAACAACATTTGTAAACCTGCAGGACTTGATTACAGTCTTGGTGAAGATTGCCAGCTTGGCTGACAGGAGTAGATGCAAAAAGGAAAAATATTTAGATCTTATAAGGTGTTCAATTCTCTCCCACATAACAATCCATTAGTGTTAAATGGCTTAAAAGCTGTCTAATGAATGTATTTCTAGAAGTATTTTAAGCAGAATCACTCTCATTCAGCGAGGTGTTCCATCTGGAGTCTGGAGAGGGTTCTATTCCTCATGTCAGCTACTCCTGTCACATACCAACAGTGTAGACAAAAACAAAACAACTGTGGTAGAAGTTTGAGACAACAACAAAGGGATGTAGGATGATAAAAGTGGTGGGGCAACAACTTTGTTATGAGGATTAATTCCTTGTCATTTCTATTGCATTTTCAGAAACAAATGTGAGTCATACATCTTGCAACAAAAGCTTTATGTCACACTTTAAGCTATAACCAGCGATTCAGATATAATTAACTTTGCAAAAACTTCATGGTCACATTAGATAATCAGCTGAACATGACCCTGCAGAGCAATTCTGATCCTTAGATAAATAAGCAGGGGAGTTTGAAAGAGTCAGTGAATAGCTCTAGTGAGAATATTGCTGAAATACCACATGCAGTTCTGGCATCCAAACTTTACAAAACGCATTCAAAATTTGGAAAGGATTCAGAAAAGAGCTACAAGAATGATCTGTGGTCTGGAAATCAGACTGAGACTAAAGAAGTTTAATCTGATTTATCCCAGAGAAGTTTAAGAAGTAATATGATCACAGCTCACAGGCATCCAGATGGTAGAGTAACTATTACAACTACGAGAACGAAATTTTTAACTGTAGGTGTCATATCTAGTGTAAAAGGCATAATAAAACCCACTAGGTAGAAGCCAAAGCTGGACAAAATTCAAGTTTAGGGCATATATTTTCTCTCAACTGTGAAGGGCATAAGGATTGAACACAGTAACCTGAATTGTCTACCTCCAAGTCTTTACAGAAAAGGCTAAAAGCTGTCCATTATTATGGACAGGAAAATTCATGAAGTGCTGCAATAAAATTTGTAGATATGTCATACAGGAGGTGTGACTAGAGGATGACCATAAGCTATCCTGGGTTTAAAAATCTCCAAATGTGTGGCTATAATTGCCTCATTTTTCCTTTCTAATGGAAGATGGTCACTGGCTTTACTATATAATTTCTGACATGTCAGCATCTGTCAGTGTTGGACAGCTTGGGTATAAAATTATGAAAGAAGAACCTTGTTAAGGATACAGCTAAAAATAACTTTTAAGGAGCTTTAGTTCTTTTATTGTAAGTAAAATAAGAGTTCTGCTGCACACTGCAGAAAGACATTGCTTATCTTCTTGTAATGACATGGAAACGTTGGTTCTCCAGAATATTCACTTGAGTGGACTATGACAATTTTGACTTTCTCCTCCAACTGATAAAGAAGTTCTGTATTTTTCTTTAAACCAAAGGAGACAAGAACTAGCACAGGAAAAGGCTGGTTTTCATAAAGACCAATGTACCTTCTGAACATTTTATATGGCAAACAGTTGCATCAATAAGTGAGATGAGATTCAAGGGAACTCATAGATGCTGTTATTCACTGTTCATTTCATCAGTCTTGAAGATACCATCAAGTGCTACCCTTACTGCTATAACTGCACAGTAAGAGGAAGTTCCATTTTCTGTAGGAGATGGCTCCTTACGAAAAGGCTGAGCAGCAAGGACTTACTTAAATTGGATGTTGGTGCAAAATAACTTCCATAAAAAAAGCAACAAAGGAAAACTTACCTGAGCTCAGGTTTCTCTAGAAATTCTGTTCTAGTTCAGGAGTGCTCAGTTCACAAACACTTCAGCAAATCTCAAATGATTAATGGCTTTCCTTGGCTTCCAATATAGAGCAGATGTGTCCTTGCTGCTGCGGTCAAGTCTTCCTTTAGTTTCAGGATTCACTGAAGCCAGAAAGGTATCTAATGCAGTAGGGGGAAAGGAGACTTTTCACTGATACTGTGTGCAGGAAATTTCCCTCACAGCTCCCCCCACTATGGGTTAATAGTCAAAGCAGAATCAAAGGTGTCAATGTTCTAATCCTTGTCTTACAGTAACGTCATGCCTTGATCTCATTAGCAAAAGCCTTGGCCTCACAACAAATGCCACACGGGCACATCAGTCCCCTGGACAAGACACTGGCAGCTTGCATTTAGTGCTACAGGGGCAATCAGCTGAGGCAGTGACCACGGTGCTCTAAGAGGCAACAGTACCTCTTATTCCTCTCTTAAAGCCTTCTAGCCCCCACATCTGGACTAGGGGAAATCCCAGTATCTCTCACTGTATGATAGCCACTATTAAATTCTGACTATCAATGGTTTCACTTCTACGTATACTTCTGCCTTTCTTCTGTATGATAGAGGTGGCATATCCTTCTCAGGACACTGAAACTCAGGGGTGAACCTTCAGCTTGTATTTCAGCTGACTTCCAAGATTAGTCATGTAGATCCTCATTTGGTTTCACACATATAAACACCTTCCTGTACGTTTCGCTAAGTTTAAGAACAGCACTTTCATATTTTGTTCAGAATTTATGCCTGGCACTTTCTACTATCAGAAGGATATATTTGTCCACATGCTCTATATAGGGGTAAGGTGGACCCAACAGACCTAACTGTCTCTAGTCCAGCAGACTAGACCTCCCTAATACACAAGAAGCAACACAGTCCAAAGGAAGAAGACTGCCATACCATTGATGTAAAAGGCATTGCTCCTAAATGGTCAGAAATCTGGAATTGCTACTGTGTAAAGACTAATGTTATTTATTGTATTGCAGTGGTAATCACACAGGAGTTAGTACTTCAGCATATTTGGCATTGTACAGTCTCACACTTGCATTAAAAGTTAAACTGCATGATCCTCTTCTGCTCCTTCCGCCTCTCAGTAACGATCCAACATAGCATCTGTGAAGGGAAAATATCAGGCTGTTCTGTGAAATTTTGATAGACAAAATCATTCTCATGAGATGGAACAAAATGAAAGTTGAAGATTATGTAGGATAAATTCAACAAGCCATAGCAGTATTACCTGCCCAGTAATTTTGTTGTCCTCCCTTATCATTCTCTTCTGTTTCAGCATGCCCCACTTGCCCGTTTTCTCAAAAAAAAAAAAAAAACAAATAAAAAGACTTTGTCTTCTTGGCAGAGCTAAGCAGAGCAAAAGACTGTCTGGGCATGATCAGCTTGGGTGTTGGAGAGCCAAAATAATAACACTAGCAGATGCTTAGACAGCAAGATCTGTATGGATGTATTGCAAAGGGAGTATTTCTCACTGTCCTGCCCCCGGTGCTACACTGACTTTCAGGGCCCCAAGGCCACATGGAATCAGCTGTGCAATCCCACCTCCAGCAGCGATGGGTATCAGCAGCTGGGGAAATGTTCCTGACACCTGGGAGACGCCTGCCAGCAGAGCTTTTCTAGTGCCACATGCAGCACAGCGCTGTGGCTCTGCTCCAGCCCGGGGCCGCCACGCAGCTGGCGGAGCCCCAGCAGCTGCGGAGCCCACACCGCAGACGGAAGTGGGAGACGGGTCTGGGAGCGTCAGCCTTGTCCTGACAGCCTTTGACTAGACAGGTCTGGTTACAGCAGCTGAGGATCTGATCTGCAACACACAAATCCAGCATGAACAATACAAAAATGGAAAGCATCCTGTACTAGGGGAACATCTGTTTAGGCGGTGAAAACCCCGTGGAGTGCATCATTCTGGGTGAATCAGCACAGCTGAGACGGCTGTTCAGCTGCCCCAGTGGCTAATTTAATTTTTTCCCAGCTTAGCCTTGTGCCATCACTGAGATTTATGATCCGTGGCACTGCACAATTCCAGGAGGTGCGGTTATCAGGAGTACTTGACTCCCCAGCTCTGTTACTGGGCTTTGCACTGCATAAATTACAAGGTGTGCACTGCCTAGCAGATAAGCAGACCTCTGTTTTGCCCTGTGTTCTGAATTGTCACCCCTTACTGTATCTCCATGTTGGTACTGATAGCACTGAACAAGATCGAGAATCTTCACTGGCATAAATTGATCTGTAAACTGATGCTGATCTGTCAAAATCAGTGATGCAATGTGGATTTGCCCTTGCTAAGTATCTGGCCCATCTTCAGAGCTCTCTGGATGAAAATTGTTGGGTTTCAGGAAACTGAAGGTCGGATAATTTTGTAATTAGGCTGACACTGTTAGTTTGGATTGTCTTGGCCCTTCTGCAGTCACTGTAGATGCGAAGAACAAATCTTGTTCTTTGGATGTCTCCTCTGATGAAAGAGAACTGTGGCCAGTTGACACAAGATGAGTATTTGACTCATGAAAATGAGTCCAGGTGAAAGAAAGACCCATTCCCTGCAGCCTAGAGATGAGTTCTGGAGGACTCTATTGCAGCTGCTGCTGTCCTGAGGCTATGCCATCCCAGGGCTGCCCAGGCAGAGTATATAACCACAATTCTATTTCTTTTCTTTGTCTAGGCAAGGCAATTTGATTTCCTTTCTGATACAAGGCCAACAATTATGTCAGGTCCATATACAGGTCAGTTGGCTGATACTATTTTCTGTCGTGCATATTGCAAATTTATCAGCAAATTAAACCAGAAATGTCCTCACAGAAAATAATTCAGGGGGAAAAAAACTTGTTTTGTGATGCAAATCAGAGCACACTTCACGATATCATCTTTGACTGACAATGTCAGTTTTCAGTTTACTTCTGAGCAAAAATATTTTAAAAACACTTCCATATACAGTAGGCAGTTCAGAGTTACTGAAATACTTTTGTTAAAGCTGAAAGTTATGTAGCAAAATTTTGATAGGCTCCACCTGGATAAACCTTGAAAAAAGAAACCTGTGCCATTGCTTTCTTACTCATACCACAGCAGTAGCCATTTCATGACCATGGATACAGAACTCAAATGTAAGGCAGGATTCAAAGAAGGCATGAATCTTGTCTAGCATGTAAATCCCAACACCTTGAAAGACAGACACGAATAAACATTTTTCTCCTTATGGCCTATCCTATAGTTATAACCTCAGCTCTTGTTAGAGCAGACTACTATAAGAGATGGTCCTCATCTTCTTCAGAAAACATCTCTTTCCCATTCTTTAATTAATTCATTCCAACTAGAAACCAGTTTATTGGTGCCCTGAGACATAGAAAATGTGGAAATACACTGCTCTTGAAGACACTGGTCCTTGATTGCTTGACACTGAATTCTCCAGAAAATGTAACAGTGCTTTTTTTAACAGCCAGGGGATGACAAAGAGATCAGCTGACCCTAATCTTGACGTCCTTTTTCAAGCAGAACTAGGTTCTTGGCAATTTTCTCTGACTTAAACAAATGCTAAGTAGAAACTGAATAAAAAGATCAGGTTGTCAGCTCATAACAATAAGTTGCTGTGTCTTGGCATACAATAAAATCCAAATTAATGGAAAATGATAAAAAGCCCACAGGACAGTCATCTATCAAACTGACACACTGCATTGCAAAGTATAGTTTACCTTATCTGTACTGCTTAACATGGTTTGAGTAATGTGACTAGTCAGCCTGAGGGACAGATCTGCAGGCCCCCACATCACCTCCCTCCTAGCACTTTGCTCTGCTATTCCTGAGAGCAACATGTTGAAGATGAATGCTTGCTTGCACCACTACCTTGAGATCAGCACCTCAAGACCAGAAATGGGACAAAGTTTACCACAGTGTGTATTTTCATCTCCTGTAAGGATCTTACCTTCCCAAAGTTTTGCACTGCTGCTCAGCATGGCAGGGCAGGACGTAACAAGTAACTCTGACAACAGTATAAATGTGTTACTGATATGTCACTCAATTGTTATCTTATTATGCCGTATTTCCAAAATAAAAACTGACTGGTTACAAATCACAAAATCAGTAGAAGATACTTGAATCACAGTGGGGAGAAAGAAATTAGTCTCAGAACTGCATATTTTCAAAGAGAGTTCCTGCAAAGAAACAACTTTTTAAACGTGACTTTATTAAATTTAGTATTTGAATACTTTTCCCTTTGGTAAAGACCTTTTATCCATTAATGCTGGAAAACAGCCTTTCATGGGATGCATTCCAAATCAAATTTAGGAGAGAAGCAGGGATAGTGTGTTCACAGACACATATGTGCAATTAAAGGAGTGCATGCTCTCATAACAAAGAGCCAACTCAATTACCTCCCAAGTATAAAGCTTACAAAGAAGAAGATGTGAACTTTATTCCAGAAAGTTTACCGAGCAAACATAAGAGAAAGAATATGGAAGAAATTTATGTGAAAGCAAATACTTCATACCTTATAAAATCCCCACTGGCTGATTGCAAAAAACTCTTGAAAATGCCAATTAGTCAGGTGTCTCTTTGTCCTTTTTAATTCTCCTGCCCTTATTAAATCAATATCTCAGACAACTTAATGGCTCCCCAAAGTCTAGGTCAAACAGAGAGGCAAGAAGAGGTGGAATGAAAGGCTGTACTTAATTTTGTGCCATGATCTAACTGTGGGTGAGGAGAGAAGGAATAATTTAGCCTGATTAAATAACTAAATATACAGTGCCTTGAAAGGAAAATTGGCCTTCACTCACAGAACTATGGAGATAATCCCTGACCAAAAACCATTACCACTGCTGGTTGCAAAGTTGTGACAAATTCTTTTCAGAGGCCTTTCATTTTTTTCTGCCCTGCACAAAGTGACTTTTATTTCCTCTCTGACAGCACCCTGTGAAGAAGAACCTCAAGACTGAGTCTTAGCCCTAACTGCACCCAAAGAACCCCCCACCTTCATGGGCTAAACAAGACTCTGCTGCCCTCGAGTTTGCCTCAGTCCTTTGCAGCAGGGCTATGGAATCTGGTCATGCCACATGGAGGAGAGCAGTCACCATAGACTTTTGTCTATGTTCAGGGTTCAGGGACACTTGGGAATTTGGAATATCATCATGTGGAATACCATACATGAGAAGGAAACTTGCATTGGTGGAGCAATGAGGAGAGTAAAAATGAGGAGGACCAATCTTATCCATAGCAAAGTTTGCAAGGACAGAGCCTGAGTTGCAAAAGCTGATACAATTCCATGAACCTTGAGAGAGGTACCCACCATTTGCATCAGCTGGAGACCTGGGTAAGGAGCTGTATTCCAAGCTACTACTTTTTGAAATGATGGTGTTGAGTCAAGGCAAGGACTGAACTATCTATTGAATGTTCTGTTTTCATCCCTCTTGATTTGATAGGACTTTAGAGCAACAAGTTGCTTAAATTAAACACTTCAGCTTGATATCTAAAGAGGGGATGAGATAATTACAACCTAATCCTACTAAATCCTCTCTTCCCATCTCTTCAAGACTGCTTACATTCCTGCTAAGAAAGCAGATCTTCCCCAACTCAAAGCTCAGACTTGTAGGAAAGACTATTTTATAAAAAGAAGTGTAAAAATGTAAAAATAACCCCATGCATTTCTGGGAACCTAGATTAAATTTAAATGCTTCTCAATAACATCTGTATGATATGAAAAATTTTTGGAGGTCCCAGGGAGAACAAGAAGTGGGAGTATGCTAAATAATGAGCTTTTATCTTAACACTTGCTATTGACTAAAAGCAGAGGCTGCGCTGTGGTAAAAGGGCAGAGAACAAGACAGAGAGGGGCAAAAAATACACAAAACTTTACCTTGAATTTGGAGATTAGTCAGTAGCTGAGCCAGAGCACAGATCAGGGTAGGATAGGAGGAGAATTATGACTGCACCTCTTTGCCTGGATAACATGAGGAATGACACCACTAGACACAAGAGAGAATGTTATTCTCGTAATGCTCCTCTAGTTCAAACAGATAGAGTCAGCTTCAGCCTGGAAGTGAATAAAATAAGATGCAAAGTGATCCTAGCAGGGTTTTGAAAGGCTAATTAAATTATTTAGAGTGCAATCCACAAAAACCAGCACCAGGTTTTCAAAGAAGCCTGGTTGTAGAGCTTTTGCTGTGCTGGTGTCTTCGCCTACTGGTAATAGAAATTGTAAGAAGTATTAATCAAGAATACTTTAATTTCAAATTGATCAGAAAAAGTTCTTCCTTCTCACTAGCTGCTTCACTTTCATAATGAAAAGCAGATGTTGAGAAGAGGAATGATTTTATCAGGTTGACTACAACGGTTTGTTCAGCAATGATTGGATAACTAACTTCTTAAATTATTGAAGTGAAAAATTAGCACTGGAAATCAAGCTGAAAAATACAAATACTTCACGTAGAAAATGGTAACATAATGCAATTGTTTGAATGACTAGAAATTGCTTTCATGGGTCTATACAGTTATCAAAGCAGAGTACTTTGTATTACGAATCCCAGTTTTTCCTTAAGAACATTAAAAAATGGGGAATTTCTTCCACGTTTGAGCATGCAATCACATTTTGTTTGAAAGAGAGTACCAAAAAATAATTCTTGCTGCCATTTTCATCTCCATGCCTTAAATCTGACTTGCCAGTTCTCTGAAAACCAGTGTAGCAAATGAGCTTGATCAACAGTTTTCAGTGTGGATGGATAAATGTGGCCAGTTCATGTTTAATACAATTCCCTGACCTCTAGCACCAGGTTAGGTCTGTAAATGTCTTGGTACTTCACATGCTGATGACATCGACCAAGCAATGTGACACAGATCTCTCTTCTCACTGAGAAACCATTAAAAGTGCTTCTATTCCCATTTGGCCAAATAAATTAACATTTAAGATCTCATGAGAGAAAAACTGTAACTTATTTTCTAATATTTTTGCCTATCACAACTTTAATGCATGTGGCATGATGAAAATGATAGTAATTTCAGTGCTTAGGGAGTTTCAACTGCCAAAATAAAAATCCACACCTGCACAATCCTGAGAAAGGGAGGCTGCACACCTTGGGGGGATTCATGTCCATGGCAGAGTTTCCTGGATCAAGGCCATTGTTTATTTTATACCCATGGACTGAAAATTCCAGGATTCTTCTGCTTTGCCTTCTATGAGTTGCAGGAGTGGATGAGTCATTTTACCTCATACCTAACATGTCATTTCTCATCATCTATTGAGTACGCAACCACAAGAAGATGAAGCAAAAACACAGCTAGTTCTTATCTCACAACTGTGTTTATTTTGAGCTAATCAGTCATACTGACGTCTGTTTGGCCCTAATCCTGATTTTGTTAATAAGGCATTTGTGTAAATCTGTTCTGTGCAAGACCATGCCTTACTGCCCTGAAGACTGATGAATGCATTTTGGAAGCCAGTAATACTTTAGGATAAGTTCACATTGAAAGTCCACTAATCTTCCAATAAATGTTGCCCATGAATGAGCTCATGAACCTCCAGAAGACCAACTTTATCTCTGGGGTCAAAGTCATACAATGGGCAAGTTTCCAAAGAGGAAAACAAAGCAACCTCCTTGCTCCCCACAATCTTCCCCAAATCTCTGCTGTTGCTTAAAAAATACGGTCCACTCTTCGATACATGCCCTTGAAAATACTGTGGTTATTTAATTATTCTGGTTTTTGTCTCATGGTAATTCTCCTAGATCCTTGCTACAACAATGGTTCATATTTCTGAAGGCCAGAGCAAGCCAGACTGATCATCTGGTCTGGCCTCTTGCATAACAAGCACCACAGCATTTCACTCTCTGATCTCTGAATCAAGCCTTGTACCTTGTGGGAATTCCACGGTATCTTTTTTTTTTGACTCCAAGTGCTGGAGAATTTACCACATCCTTGGTTATCCCTTCCAGACATATGTTGCCTTCATGGTTAGGACATTTGCAATTTGGATTTTTCTGATTTTTTCACTTTTCAAGTCTTCTGTCCTGCTGTAACCAAGGCACAATGAGGTCTCTTAAGTATTCTTCATGTCAGGCAAAATTCAGGCTGAGACCCAGGAGGCCTCTCCATCTCCTACTCAGATAAACACACCAGCTGGAGCTGCTCATGTCCTCAGCTGTCAGAAGTGGATTTAACATTTTAAATTTTCCCTGACAACTCATCTCTGACATCTCCACAGGTCAGCCTTCGGTCTGAGGGCAGAAACCAGTGCAGCAGGTAGTAGAACTGGGCAGAGTGGGACACATTTTCTCCCGAGCAGTTCTTCTTGGACACAGCCCAGCCCTGTCTCACTGTCCCACTGCCACCTCAGGCCACCTCAGGATCACTCACCTGCCTCGTGGCACTTTGTCACAGCTTCCCAGGACACACTACTTCCTCACTCAGTCTGCAATATTAATTCCTCCTCTGCCTAATCTCCCATTCCTCCTCTTAAAAAACATGTTTTTCACCACTGGGCTTCCTGGAGAGCTCTGGTTATGCCACTCTGGATATGACTTTGGCTATGTGTTTCCCCAGGAAATGCCACTTCACCTGGAAGCTTAGTATATTCTCTGTTACAAAAGAAAGCTTATAGTAATGAGTTCTTATTTCTGTCGACTTCCTTATGTTCTTATTTCTGTAAATTCCTTATGTCCCTTTAGAGGCTCTAGCTGGAAAATGGAGTCCAAAGACAGACTTCTCAAAAACTCCATATTGACTGGCTCCACAGGCTTCCATGGTCATTGGGATGTGACCTTCACAGGCATGTTTCAGAGGGGAGGCACAGGGATGACTGTGCCAAAGCTCCAGCACATCAGCAGTGACTGTATTGACATCCAGACATTTACTTTTCTTTCATCCTGCACTGTGATATAACCTGTATTCATAGCAGGCTCCTGTGGAGGCACAAAGAAGTGTATCTGTGAAAACTGGGGAGCACTAAAGTCTGGTTTTCTGCTGTCCTTCTTGCCTGTGGACACACACTAATCCCACAAAATGTCATAGAGATTCAGCTAGTCCTGTACCCTCTCCTCCAGATGAGGAGCACTGGCAGAGTATCTTGCTCCAAATCAGATGTCTGCATTCCAGATAATCCCAGGACCTTAGCAATGCTGAGGTCTTTATCCTTCAGCTACTTTGGCTGAAATAAGTCAACCACTTCAAAAGTTTCTGAGGGGAGGAGGAATGACACACAGGCAGGCAGACACTCATGCAGATGGACAGTCACAGGCTAAAAAGGGAAGGAGATAAATAATTTGTCTTGTGGGAGTTGGGTCTCAGTCATCTTACCAATCTTTTGTCCTCTATTTTACAATCTCTGCTGTGAAGTTGCTGGCTGCTCACCCTTGATGCACACTGAGACAAACCCGACCAGCTTCTTTATCCTTCTGGTAGTCACTCTTCTAGAAAGATTTCTTTTCCTGGTAAATTCATATAACAGGAACCACTGACAAAAGCTACAAAAACATGACTGCTTAGTGTACCCAGGCTCCATCTGTTGCTCTCAGTAAGTCCCAGGAAAGTACTGACAGGCTTAATTTGCTCTAAAAGACCACTGAAATCTGTGAAATTCATCTGAAGCAGCTCACACCCCGAGAGTCTGCAAACCCAGAAAGCATCTCAAGAGGATCCCAAGGGGATTCCACTCAGTGGGACAGGGACAACCATGTCAGCCTGAGAACAGCTTCACCTTGACTTCCTGCTCCCAGATGGCTCCCTGGACAATGGGTTTTCCAGAGCATGGATCTGGCTGAACATCTCAGAGTCACAACAGTTTGGGCTGGGATCACCCCATCTCTCTTTCTCCCTGAGGCAGAAGTGCTCTGGCAACACCAGGGTAGCAAGGACAGACCCTGTAGCAGGAGGCAGAGAAACAACCCCCATCAGGTGCCAGGTTTGCTTTACAGGGATTGTTAATGCAGTTAAAACACCTCCAGCAAAAACCAGGCTGCGTGCTCAGAGTATCACACAAGGCCTCCTCTATCAGCCCAGCGCGAATTTGCTGCTCTCATGGGAAAAATCAAAGGGCCCAGGGCAGCAGACAGTCTGTTAGCAAGCTACAGAAATAGTGAGTGGCTGATGTCTAGACTCAGGAAAGGAAATTCCTGTCCATGTTTAGAAGAGCCACACACATACACACACAAATAAAAAACAGGAAGGCATGTGCTGCTGAAGTCTTTGATAGCAGCCCAGGGGAAACGGTGTGACTTGGTAGAAGCAGCAAACCAGGCATCTACTTAGGCATAACCTGTCAGGCCTACTGAGAATGGTGCCCTGACAGACAAGCCTTAGAGAAACCTGATCCAGAACAGTAGCATGGAACTGCCTCCACAGCAAATGCAGGGGGCAAGGCCTGAGGTGAGACCCCAGACACATTAAACAGCTCAAGATCTCCTATGGAAGAAGCAGAAGGTTGCAAGTTGTCACAATGGCTGAGGGAGATACATACTTGGAGCTGTTATAGCTTCTATCTTTGGCCTGGGAGCCCATCTGTGTTCAGATACATTCATCTCTCTCTGAGAAGGGAACTGGCTGATATGTGCATGCCTATAAGACCCTAGAAAATCCCTGGCCCATACATATTTATCACATTATAATGACCTGTAGATGTGCCAGGTTTTGGTGAGTATTATGTAATGTGGTTCCAGCCACAGACTTTATTTTTCTACCATGATGAGGACCACAATCTCTTATCCAAAAAAAAAAAAAACCAAAAAAAAACCAAAAAGGAGAAGGGTCAAAGGTCTGCAAATCATTTCGACCTGGTTCTCTAATTAATAGCAATATGAAGTAGAGTTTTCTTTGCCTTTTTCTTTCCCCCCTAAGATATTTGCTACTAGACTGAAGGGCATCCTGCTCCATTTAGCAAAGACCAGAACAGATTCACAAAGACTTGCCAGGCCTCAGACATTATGTGATCTGAATGCAATTTCTCCACCCAGTCAACAAACACCCTATGTTTATTAATTTCATAAGAGGCTAGTGGGGATGCAGGGAGGGAGGGAGGGAGGGAGGAAGGAAAGGAGGGAGAAGGGAGGGCAGGAAATGCTCTTTGACCAAGCAGAATGCCAGAGTTCAGAGAATTGTTGCTAGCACAGTATGCTGAAACTAAAGCTGGGCAATCTCTTTTTTATTTTGCAGCAAATTTTGCCTTAGGACTGGAAAACAAGCTTTCTCTTCCACTGGGCTGCCACATAGCATACAACACAGGCAGGAAGTGAAGAAGAATTTACCAATGAGAGGTCAGTGGAATGTAAACAAAAGTGTTTTTCTGTTACAAAATAAGAGCTGGGACTATAACTCTGCCCCTGCACGTCACTAGGTTATCTGCTGGCACACTCAAGCCATGGCAAACCCTTCTGGTTGCCTGGACCACTGTGGCAGGCCCCTCCCACAGACAAGCTCCTTGTAGGAGAGGGCAGCTGTGGGCAAAGCTCACAGACTGGTGACCACTGGGACCCTGGATACACAAAGTATGGACAGCACTCTCAGAATGCCACCTCTGCAGTGCCCACAGCTCTGGGGCAAGTTAGGGAGTGTCTGAGTGGATCCGAGAGAAAAATGAAGGGCAGGAGATAAAGACTGCCACCCTCATAGCAATTCATAGTCTCCACATCCTTTTTCTCCACTGACCTCACATAAAAGAGCATCTGTGAGGAGATCAGAGGCTACTTAGCTTGGATCAGTGAGCTCTGTGCAGAGCAGCCTCGCTGTAAGGATTTCTCTTGTACCTGGTGTCTCATCCTCTCCTGAGATCCACAGCTGAGCCTCACTGCAAACTTTTGACAGAGATTGTGAATCAATGTTTGCTCCTTAAATCTCCCTTCTTGGCCAAAGGATTGCTTATCACAGCTCTCCTTCCTTTCCTTGCATCCTGATAACTGCCTTCTTGGTCCACATTTGAAAATTTCCTAAGGAGCCAGCAGCGTTCCCACCTAAACAGAAGAGACTGTGAAGAAGGTGTGGATGCACTTCATCCACCTATATACATGTTAATATTGCAAGCTGTACTTACTTCAGTCTATCCCACCATTTGCCTCCCACATAAAAGAGGCTTTTTGCTCTTGTTCAAGACAAGTATTTGGGCCAGAGTGTGAGTTACTGAGCAAAAACATCATAGCCTATGCAGGAAAAGAGGCTAATGGATCTATCTAATTTTCTCTTTTAACCTTATATTTGCTATATCCTGCACATCTGGTTACATCTATGTTGGATAAAGGAGAGACATCTCAGGTAGCTCAGCTAGCAAAAAATCCTCAGTAGCTTTTGTCCTGATAAAAACACCATCCCATTATATGGGCATGACACGAAAGGTGTCTGTAAATGATAGTTGATACAGGACAGTGCTCCCCTCCAAGCTTTCTCTCAGTAAGATTCTGATTGGGAAGCTAATGCCATGGTTGCACTCTTCATTGATGAAGAGCCACACAAAAGGGATTTCAAATACCATGAACCATAAACCATGTCCTTGGAACCTATTCCTAGGAGCAGATGGCTTACACTGCTTGCCAGAAGTTTTGTCCAGCATGGAGAGCATTCAGTGGATGCTAAAAATTAATATGTCATTTTTTTTCCCCTGCACCCAAGGAGTTTGCTATGAATTTCTACACTGAACAGCTTTCCTCTCAGTTGTAAGACAGATGAGGTCAGCAGAATTACAGTAAATACTGAGCCCAGAAAAACCGAATTTCTTGTTGGTCCATTATGTTTTCTACTTGTCAATTCTGCTTGTGTAGGTGACAGTGACTACTGAACAATTTCAAGACTGTGCAGTCACAGACTAATTGAAAGCTTATAGAAACCTGGCAGAAGCCTCTTCCTGGTGCCTTGGGCCCCTATCACACCCTATTTATATACACACTCTTTGGAAGGTTCAAAGTCAGCTAGTAAGGAGAAAGCAAGAATGCACCTGGATAAAGAAACACATCATCTGTTTATTTTCTTCCTTCTATCCTTGCATCATATTTTTTTCTTGATGGGTAAAAGTTTTTGCAGTCCCTTAAATTCCACACTCTGTTTCTTAACTTTTTTAACTATATGGTGCAGCCAGGTGGTGAACCAATAACATTTTTCACCTCGGTTGACACAATTAAACACTATGATTTTCAACCACCAAGAAAAGTTGGCTGGTTGAGTAAGGGCAGTTTGACAACTGAGATATTTATGTACAGCCAAAATGAGATAGTGCCCTATATTTTAAACAGTTCAAGTCAGAAGAGAAAAATGTAAAATTGGTTCCTAGATAATAATGCCTAATCTTTGTTATTATGGCACATTGCTGTGCAATTAAGGTTGGCTCATGAAAGCTGTGCGTGAGCACACTCAAATTGCTGAATAACCTCATAGATGGCAGGAAGAAAAATAAATATTCTACTGTTTATATGTTCTGAAGTAAAGTCTTCGAGATAAACAGTGTGTCAGGCTGACAGGTGTGACTTCTTTAGCCTTTGCCTGATGAATTTTTCATTCACATCTGAGACTGATAGCCTGAAACTGTTGATGGAAAAACCCCACTGTTCAGATTTTGATGGGAATATGAATGTCTGGATTTTAGAAGGGTCTGACTTCTGTGCAAAGAATTAAAGACACTCTCTTGTGCAGGCCTGGAGGGAGAATGGTGCTGCAGCCATACAGGACTGGTGTCTCACTCAAGGTATGCAATATAAGAGTATGGGATTTTCTAGTAAGATGATCAGATGCTTCTTCACCATGATACCTGCAAAGCAGAAAGGTTCTTCAGAGGCTTCTTCTTAATTCTCAAAATATCCCAAAGAGTCACACTACTACATCATTCTTGATTTCAGCAGGTCCTTCCCTTGCCAGTGTCCAGTTCTTTGGGGAACTGCTGCTTGTAAGCAAAAGACAGGAGTGTAAATAGCATCTTCCTCTGGATGGTTGAGCTTGGTTTGTCCAGTGTTTTAGTTTAGGTCAGCCTGGGTCCAAGGAGAACTGAAGCATGGATGGAGAGACATGTACTTGCATTGAATACAATTAGGAGAAAGAGATGAACAGGGATCATCTGTACAAGCAATTCCACATTGTCAAAGAAAGGCTGCACTCTCCAGGCTAACCAAATGTGAAAAAAGGCTTGCTGAGCCCATGCCAGTACATGGAAATTCCAAGAACAACAAGCTAATCCAATAAGATCCAATAAGACATTGAGATTGAGAAGTAGAGAGACAAATTGTGTTCATACTCCATGAAAATACAGAGCAATTGTAAGTCCTATAAACTCCCCAAGATTATTTTTCCTGTCCAAGAAAATCACTTCTGTCTCATATGGCTTGAATTTAAACCAACTAGCTTAAGTCCTCGCCCTTAACTCAATCACTGAGAAAATAAAGAGAAAGCAGGATCGAAGTTCAAAGTGAGGCACAGGGGCAGCACATGGAGCTGGGCACAGGGGTGGCGTGCCAGGCAGACCCAGACACTGCCCCACATGGGGCTGGGGCCAGATGGGGTTTGTTACCTCGAAAAGCTGCAACAGCAGCAACCAAAGGGGCACCCCTCCCCTGCCTGGGCTTTCCAAAGGGCTGACACACTTCAGAGGACTTGTCAGTGGCCAGTGGCCCCATGCAGATCCACAACGACTCTGAGATGTCATTTCTGTACTGACAAGCATCTGCAAGTGTTTGGGAAGAGGAGGAAGGATATGTGTAACCCTTCACTGCTTCTCTTACACAAAATATTCTACTGCATATTAGTGGTCTTCCCAGCTGCTCCAGGCACAGATCATTTGAAGTTTTTCAGAGTAATTATCTGTACAGTCCCTTTCCCCCCCTCTCAAGCAGCTGATTTATAAGGTGATGGCAAGACTGTACTCCATCAGGTCACCTAGAAGTGAAGGAAAGATGAAAAAAATCTTTATCATTTTTTAGGTAGTAAATTACGAATATTTCTTAGGAAAGGCAAAAAGATAGGAAAGCTCTGAGCATGCCTTAAATGTAAAACAATGGGAAAATCAGGGCTAGGCTATGACTAAATTGCACGGGAGTCTAGACCACACACACACACAAAAATGCGTAAGTCAGTTCAGAGCTCAAGAGCAAGCATGGATTTTTTCATCCCCACAGATGATAACTGGGAGGATCCATTCTCCCCCAGAAGTTCATTTTCACTCAGAAGAGTGACTTTGTAAAAAATCTGCTCTCCCTGATTATTCAATACCTACCATTCTTACTCCAGCAACTATATGTGCATTAAGTTTTGCTGTTGTTAGCACTGAACAGCCAATGGAGTCCTGACAGCCAATTCCAAAAAGCAAAGAAAAGGGGTTTGCAACCAAGAAAAGACTGTGACCAGTAGACTCCTCACTGTCAGTGGCAATGCTCTGCCAGCACGACTGGCAGTGACAGCAGTGAGCATAGGGAGTGAAACAGAAATCCTCTACCCTTCTCCATTTACCACATTTAATCCAAGCTTGGCAATGCCCTGTAAACACAGAACTCCACATTGGTATATTTTTTCCAAAAGACCTGCTGTTCTAACCACAACACAACACAATTGACATATAGCACTTCTAGAAGGGTAAAGGCTTTCTCTTTTTTTAAAAAAGACTGAGCTCTCTTTTCTTCTTGCTACCTGAACTTTTCCTAAAGATTAAATTGCACAATATCTCCTTTGATGTGATTGCTCATTTTCTTTAAAAAAATCAATTAAAAATAACCAGGAGGAAAGAGATGGTGTGTCTCTTACAAGGCTATTTGTGTCAGATACGCCATGTTATAAATTTACATGCATGGAATAGTCAAATGAAAATGCTGAAGTTCAGTTTAGAGGCCCATGCCAAAAGGAAATGGAATCACTGTGTTAGTTTGAAAAACATTAGGTATGAAGAGATGCAGAGGCAGGAGGAGCAGAACGACATCCTTGTTTTACTTTGCAGAGCCAGGGAGCACCCAGCTGAGCAGGGTGGGGGGAGATGAGCTCCCAGCTGGGCACGAGGCACAGCATGGCTGGCGGCCCTGCACTTTCCTGCAGCCAGGAGGGTGTTCCTAGAACGTCTGAAGGGAAGACTTGGCAAGTAATATGGGAGCTGGATGCAAAGGGAGAAAGACTGGGGATTAAAAATGATCACTTTCCAGAAATAAAAACAAAAACCAGCCACCAATTTCTCCCTTGCATAACAGAAGGCGTGGGGATACTGATATTTATCAGCAGCATGACAGCCTCACTTGCTTCCCCATTCATGGTAGCTTGCACTGGCTTCTTCACTATCAGAAGGAAAAGGCAGGAGTTTTGTTTACAGAGTGATATAAATAACAAAGCCTGAACCTAGGAGCACGATGCCCCAGCTCTACACCAATGAGAAAAGCAGCTGGCTGCCAGGCACACTCCCCTATCTGCTGGCAGCACAGTGATCCAACACTGTGCTGCCCAAGGCTGCAGCCACCCACTGCTGGTGCAGGCACAGAACACGACCTTTTCCTCCATAAATAACAGTACTCCATCCAAGTGTCATTATTAAATTCTTTCATGTGTGATGCAAGCCATTCCCAGAAATAAATAGTCTGGTGTGTGATTATGCAGGGTGGTTTTATTGGGAGACAGTTAAAGAAAACACTGCCCACACCAGATTAGTCTTGGACAAATCAGAGAAAACTATGAAACAGCATACACATTTTTTAAAGTGTTGCATTAAACACACTTCAAAATCCCAACATCTGACTATTTGTATTCTTTTATCTGATACTGCCTAATCCCTAGCCTTAGGTTCCAGCAACCAAAACCACTTGAGTCTCAGACAAAATGGTGTCAGCCTCCCCAAAATCCCACCAAGCACCCAGTTGGAGCTGACGGGGTGAGCATGTCCAGTCAATGCTAACTCTAATCTCATTAGGTACAGCCAAGGACTGCTGCCTCATAGCACACAAAAGCAGGAGCTGCCAAAGAGCTGGTTTGCAGTCCAAACCAATACTCAGACAAAAACAATCTCAAAATAGAAACAATGTCCTAATTATATCTCCCCTGAATATTAATAGAATGTTACAGTCATTAAAAATAGAACTTTCAAAAACTGAAGGTCTTTCTAAGGGCTTCAGCCACCGGCCTCTCCCTCCCACACATTTGTAGCACTCATTGCCTTTACTCATCTGTTGTCATCCTCAAGCTGCGAGAGGTCACACATTGACCCTGCCAGACCAGAAGGGGTGCAGGGAGGTCTCCACCCACACACAGGAGGAATGTCAGATTAGATCTCTTATTTGAGGAGGTGGAGGGAGTCTGAGCTTCCTGAGAAAGAAGCTCAAATCACATTGGTACGGCCACCTACCTTTTTCTTCTGAATTCCTGTGCTTTAGGGAAATTCAGGCAGCATTGAGCAACTCTGCTGCTCACCATGCAATGCACGGTCCATATGTCACTCTCTCCTTTGTCCATACTGGCTTTAGCTGTCTGGGCAGGGAAGGGAATTCTTTGTTTAAATCAAAAATGTTTCAGGGTCCCCTACATGTTATTTAAATAATGAAAACAACTATAAACACATTTCTGGTTTACCTTCACGTGATGACACTACAGTAATTCACTTCTCCTTGCTGCCTGTACTAGCACAAAAGGGAAAGAAGACTAGTATGAAAGAGCTGCCTCATGATAGGGGACAGTTTTCATTTTACCTTGAGCCCTCTCACTTCCTTTGACACCCTCACAGTCCCTTATGGGAGTGAAGGGAAGAGAATAAGTAACAGATACTGCCACCATCGCAGCACCTTACTGGGAGATGTTTGACACTGTCATCTTTGAAGTGTACATAGAACAGCAAATGGGGGGATCCTCCCCATATCCCTCATTACAGAGGAATTATCTGCCTGGTATTTGAAGCAGTGTCAGTGTTTTGATTGAGAAGGAAGCCTGATGAAAGGAGGAGTAATGTAATACCTGGAGGCGCAGTGGGGGTAAGAGCATACGGAATTCAGAGGCTTCAGACAGACATTCAAAAATCTATTGCATGGTCTCTCTAGCTCGTTGGTTCATAAACTCTAATGGCCCAGGGGATATTTTACAGCATCCTGCCCTCTCCCTGATGTGGCTTGAAAGCAGTACAATATTTTGATCTCTAAGCTGTGCCGGCACAAACATCTGCTGAAGAAAAATTAAGAAAAAACCAGCTGTGTGAAGGATAAACAACACAAACTTTATCATGTCTGTTTTTTCCTCCACCAATATTTTGTTTATTCACAGAACTACTTTATTTTATTGGAAATTCTGTTGCTCAGCTGGTCTCAGTCTATACAAGGAGTCTTCTCCCGATGGCATGATGCCGATCTGCGTCAGCTATGGATCAAGCCCTACATGTAGGAGACATACTGTATTTCCTGTGTTCCAGCCCTTGATCTGCAGGTTATTATCCATCTTAGGTTTGCCAGAGGTGTCTGCTTGCTGCATAACAGCTTCAAAGGCAGGCTGGGCAACTGCTTGATGGAGAATGCTCAACACATATGTTCCTGGCCCTTGTATTCTCTTTTGTGTGTGCCTTTCACCCTTTTAGCCCATCATCACTGCAACCATAAATCTTGCCTGGGACACGTTGTGAAAGTCCACAGAGGCGTCTGAGCTTGTTCATGCAGCAGCACAGTGCTGAGAGGGCAGTGACTGACAAACAAGAAACACTTCTCCCCTCAGGTGGCCTGCTCTTCCTTGTCAGTCACATACCATGGAGAGAAGTAGCTGAAAACCAGCTGTCCTGCCAAAAAGGACAGAAGAGTTTCTTGTGAGCAGTGTGACTGCTTTATTTATTTATTTTACTTATTTACCACACTCTAGTCACAAGCTTGATTTTCCTTAATCTTACAAATCTCCTGCCAAGGACACAGAGCATCTGGCTTTCTTCAGCAAATAAATTGTTTGCCATGTGTCTGCTGTCCAAAAAGACATGCTGCCCCCAAGTTACAATCCTGAAAAGGATTCTGTCAACATGTTTTATCAACTAATAATAATAAAAAATCTCCAGTGTTTTTCTTGCAGCTATTTATAAAATGTCTCCAGAAGCCAGACAGTGAATCAGCCTCCTTATCCAACTTTTGTTTCTACCAATGCAAATGCTCTTGGGTTTGTTGTTGGAGGGTTGTTCAAAAACAGCTGGGCTGCTGGCATTCAAGCTATTCCTTTATTTAAGGGGTTTTGTTCTGAGTACAAAGGCCCAGATTCAGAGATCATTCATGGACTTAAAGTCAAGCATATTCTTGATTACTTCACTGCACTGAGGCCTAAAGCATTTGCATTGAAGCAAAACTACACACAAGCAGCTTTCCAAACAATCAGGCACAAGCATCCATGGCAGGCTGAATGCTGGCAGGCCTGGTGCTGTGGTAGCTGAAAAGGGGCTGTAAATTCCCCTCACCCTGGTAAGCCTGTGTGAGTCAAAGTAGTTAAATAAGTTGGGACAAAGACCGTGTATGCACAGCTTTCACTCCAAAGATGGCTGTGGCAGAATGTGGAGGGAATCACATCCTCAGAGATTTTCCACAGGGACTGGCTGCACAGCTTATGCTCGGGCAGAGAGCACGGGGAAGGAATTTTAGCCTGGTGTGGTTTTCAGCTGTGCATGCTGCTCCTGGTGCTAAAAAGCAAGGAGCAAACCAGCAGAGTCCCTTCCATCCTTCCATTCTCTGTCCTTCCACCCAGCAGGGCTGCATTTGCCCAGGCTGGTAAGTGCTCACTCACTCACAAGTGAAAGTCCCCACTGCATTTACCAGGACCACTGCAGGCAGCTGCTCGTCAATTTGCTGTGAGCTCACTGGGTGTACTAGAGCGTAACAAGAACTGTTGCTAAATCTCATTAAATACTGCACCAGGATCTGGCTCAACCCACACTGAAATCAAGGGAAAGACTCACACAGATTTAAGTAGGTACTAGGTCAAAGTCTCAGACATGTAAAATCTTCAGGGCGGGGACCACAGCTTTGTTACAATGCATAGCATGCACTTAATGTGCTCTCTAAGTAAAAAGAATTTGGAGGTAATTTGATGGGGGCTTGGGAAGAAAGTTTCCTAAACTTTCCAAAGAGTCTTGTTATCCCAGCATACTAATATATCCTAACAGAGCTGTGCTAATCTTTTAAATATCTTTCTACAAAGACTGTAAAATCCTTGTTGGTTACGTGGGTAGCAATTATTCTGCAAAAGCTATTCTTTGCAGATCAATAGCTCAACTATGAAAAAAATTAAAATAAAATAAAAAGCCTGTCTGTTATTAATTCCTTTGCACATAATTAATGGTTTGCTGCTAAACTCAACAGCACAAAATCTTTGAAATCTTTTCTGCTCCCCTTTGCATGCTTTTCCTCCAACATGAGATGTAACTCAAAAAGTTATCTTCAATTTCAGAAGCCAACAAGCTATGCATCACTTCCAGGGCTTTGCAGAGGAAGACAAATATATGCAGGAAAGAAGGACAAAGGAATCTCTAAAATACACCTCGTTTCCTTTGACTAACCAACGGATAGACTCGAACCAGATCTTGTGGTTCACACTCGAGGAGGATTGTAAAAACTTTTGACAGTTAAATGAGGTGGGGTGGGGCTTTTTTTACATGAAGATACTGATTTAGGACTGTTTCTTTCCGGTGAGTGAGGTGTTAGCTCTGCCAGCTTTGCGTGAGACATAGACTGGCCCCTTCAGTCTTACCTGGGAAATGCACAGGGAAGTCACAGGAGTCTGTCTGACTGCTTTGTGTTAGTGTCAGACTTCTCCTTTCCATCTCTGCAAGACCCTCAAATTGCAATTTACTGGCTGAACCACGACAAGAACAAAACCTAGAATTCTACCTCCAGTCTTATGTGGCACTTAAGGAAACTAATGGGCAGAACCCGGCCTGCCACATACCCATTGCTTTATGTCAAGGGAGGATAAGTCTTACTGGAACTGCTTATCCCAGGATCTCTACCAGGATACCACATTTCGTAAATGCTTCCTCTGAGATACCCTATCAGTTTGCCAAACAGGCTCTTTGAGTGCTCTCATCAGTTGCTGGTACAGATAGCTGAAAATGACAACTAAGGCACAGCACGACAGATTATCAGTTTATCAGTCGAGTGGGAGATGCTGGTCTCGCTGACAGTCACAAGAAGTCTGCAGTAACTCAGCTGGTCTCTGTCAAATTGCCCTCCACAAATGTCACTGAGTTCAGGCACCATCCAGGAAATGCTCCTTTTCATAGCTTTGTAGGCCCAGCTGTGCACTGGTAGCTGTGAGCAAAAGTAGTCACAAGTCCCTTTCTCTCTCAGCAGGCCTCTGAGAACCTTGCAGGATTAGAGGACAGGCTGCTGTCTGCAAGCTGCTTCTGGAGAAGGCACACACCTATGTTCAGGTGGATGAGAGCAGTGCAATTCTGCCTAAAGCATCAAAAATTGGAAAGACAAAATAATCTTTACTGAGGTCTCATATATAATACAAGGAAAATTTTGCTCAACTGCCTAATTGTTTTTCACTGGAGCAGTTGCAGTCATAAACTCATCTGAAGCTGAATCAAGGAGCTGTGCGCCCCTCGCAAAGCCCTCATTAAAGTTCTGCTCTTGTCACTTCACCAGAGGCTACCAAAAGTTTTCAGTCCCTGTTTCTCCATTTAGTTATTCTGAGAACAAAGATCTGTTGGTCAAATGGAGGGTTTAAAACAATGTACTGAAAAGCCATAATCTGACCTCCACAGCAAAACTTAAGAAGTTGCACAGGTCACTTCTGCAGCCATCCCACCTCTAGAGCAGTCTCCCATCCAGCAGAGTTGCATCAGCTGAGGATGAAGCCCTGTCTGAGAGGCTGTTAGAAGTGTTCCACACAATAATTGCAAGGATCACTTACATTGTCATAAATTCCATCATTTCAGAGTTTAAAGATATCTTAAGAAACATCAGAAAGTGGAATAAAATTAGAGGACTCAGTAATGAAAGGTCCACCTGAATCTCCCACAAGGATGAAGCACAGTTAACATCCAGTCTCATATGAGATGTTCTACTGGAATTGATTTTAAATACTTCCTGCCCTCATTCTTCTTTATGGATGGTGTTCTTGATCCAGTCTAATACTCCCTTCATCCATTAGTGTTTTCCAATGTTTTTACCAAGTTTTCACTAGTGAGCCAATGACTTTGACCAGCAAAGGCTCTGAGATTCAGAAGAGAATTTTTGGATGAGAAGAGGTATCATCACACAGATGATTTCTTCTCTCTCCATTCTTGCTCAAGACATCACATTACATCCTCACTCTCACAGCAGTTCCTTACCCTGAACCATGACAGATCTACTGATAGAGCTGTCCTGACCACTGTACCAGAACTAGTCTCAGCTGACAGCTGCATCACCACATTATTCCTCATTTTAAATTGTAACGTCCTCCCAACCCTAGTGGGAATTATCCCAAATCTCTGCCCCACTGACTAACCTTGTGTCTCTCTGTCACCCCTTCAGACTGCTGTCTGCTTCTATCAGTGTCTCAGTTAGAGCTATCCTTTCATGTTTTAATCCCTGCAACATCCCAATTAAGGTCATCCCTGAGTAGCAGACTGTAGCAAGGATAGCAGAACCTTCCACCCTCCTCTCCAAGTAGGGCTTAGTAGAACAGAAGACTTCTCTGCAAAGAAATCCATGGTTAGAGGTTAGTTTGAAGGAGTCCTGTGTGAAGTTAGCTGCAAATATCCCCCTTGTGATACCTTCAAGCAGGGTAGGAATCATAATTCCATCTCCATAAAATTAAGGACATTTGAAAGAGAATAGAACATGTCCTTTTTTCTGTCACACTGAAACCTTGAGTGGTTGAGTCACTGGAGATATTTATGTAGATGTGGTGCTTAGATTTAATGGTGGACTTGGCCATCTTAAATTTATCATTGGGTTCAATGATCTTTTCCAGCTTCAGTGATTCTAGGACCCTGTGAGTGACTGCAGTCATCAAACAAGGAGGTAGAAAGAGCTGGCAGCATTACCACCTGCCTGTGCCTCCAGTCACATCCTCCTCTTTGCATAAAAACTGTTATCAGAAGGATGAAGGGCAGCAGCTTTACTCCTGCAAGAGGTACAGGGGTCATTTGTGTTCTGCAGGGCTCAGGAAAATTCAAGCAAGTGGGAGGTGGATTGAGGATTGTGCTGAGGTGAAGCCGCTCGTTTATTGCCCCAGAGCAAGTTTGTGCCAGGATGCAGAACAGGATCTCCTCACTTGAACCCCAGCCCCACATTTAGCACATACAGATCTTTTCATTTTCCATCTGTTGCTACTCACTCTGATATCTGGTGTATTTTCACAGTGTGTATAGTTAGACTGAGCTGATTGTCCAGAGAAGAGAATCTGCCCTAGCAGATCTGAGCTTGGCTTTTATCCACATGTAGAGAAGGTGCTTTGCTGTTCATGCATCACTCAGCTGGTTGTGAGCATGTTTCCTTAAAAAAAAAAATATAAATATTAACTGTCAGACAGGGAAAGATTTGCCCAGTTTGGAGAGCTATAAATAACCCTTCCCAAAATGTGAAAGCACCGTGATGCTGAAGTGTCTGGACATGTTAAACAAAAGGTTAAGTACATGACTTTGCAAGGAAGAACCTGTCTTTCCAAAGGTATAATGATGGGCCTGAGGGGACAATGGTAAGAGCTGACTCACAAGTACAATACAACACTCAGTGATTTATGAGCTTCCCAAAAGACTTCAGATATCCAGCACTTGTCAGGAGGCCCAGTGAGACACAGAAATCACTTAATGGACTATAATGAGCATATATTCACCAAAACAAGTATTGTAGTTACCATCTGCATTTCTTAATGGCACGTTAGTGAGTGGGATGTCTCCTGGTCACTAGAGTTTGTCTGCATCTCTCTGGTTTTGGCCAATTTAATATCTGTGTTTAAGAGGCTGAACTAAAAAGATAATTTGCAACTAGTCTTCCAGAAGCAAGGACACAGTTATTACATCTTGAAATACCCTGCAGTTTCAATCACAGACTCCATAGTGTGTGCACAAATTTGACAGAGTAATTGCAACTTTTTTTCCATACGTTGCTGTAACATTTCTCTTTTTAAAGGGTGCAACATAAATATGTGCCCTTAACAAAGCTGTCCAAGCTTGCTTGCAACTGCTGTTGCCAGTTCTTGTCCAGAAAGAGCACTACAAGGACACACATTCTTGCAGAGCCCTGGTGGGAAATCCCCTGTTGAAAAAGGAGCCAGTATTTCCATGCAGGACTGTTTATGTATGTGAGAGACATGATACATACAATCAGCCTGGCAGATGGAAGTGCACTTCTTTATTCTGTTTATTAATATTTTTTATGTACCCCTTTGTACCATGTAAATGGAACTAGCTTTAAAGCATTTTTAATTTGGGAGATGGCTTGAGTTTTTGGCCATGGCCCTGGATTTGCAAGCAAGAATTTTTTAACAATACATAAAACCCCAAAAAAACCCCAAGCATCACCCCTATGATCTTGTAGGTACAGATTGCATCAGAATGCCTCCCCAAGATCTGCACTCAGGCTGCAGATTGGTAATAACTGACTCATTTGAAAGAGCACAGCTCAGCAAACACAGCATTCCTCTAATGGATATTTGGTGTGCATTTAAGGGAGCTTTTAAAACACTATCTGAGAAAACAGGCATACCAGTGAATTCCAGCCAGAGCAGGAGAGGGATGGTCCAGATAACCTCTCAGGCCTATTACATTTGGAGGTGGAATCACTGTGACCTTTAAGTGAGTCATCAGCAGGGGAGTAGCCAGACCCCTTGTGCTGTCCCTTGCTGTGAAGCAGCAGGGAGCTGCACAGGCTCTTTTCCTGTGGTGGATAAGCTTGCAACAGAGAACAAGGCCCACAGATGATGACTTTTTTGCTTCTGGTCCACCTAAGCTTGATCTCTTCTTTACTCTGCTCTTTCTCCATCTCACCTCCTGTCTGCATCTTGCCTTCACCTCCCTCCTTGCCATATGCCAGTTGCCAGCACCAGTCACCCTCCCTTCTTTCCCCTTATCTCTGTGATAACTGACTGGCCTTTGCCTTCTCTTCCTACTCCACAGGTGAGCCCTTTATCCTTTCTGTAGCTGTGTGAATTACTTCCCTCCTTGGTTTAGGCTTTGAGAGGGGGGACACATTTCTGCTGTATCACTGCTCTGTAGCCAGCAGCAGCTGAGAAGGAGGGACTCTGACCCCAAACCGTGCACTTCTCACCAGCTCCTGAAAGCACAGGACAGACTTCTGCATATTCACCCCTGACCCATGCCTCTCACCTTCCCTCTTCCAGCATGAAAATAAAACTCTGTATACAACTCACAGCAGTGACTGCAGGAGAACGACTACTTGGCTTCTCCTATGGTAAGATTCATCTGAGTATAATCCTGTCAAGGTTTTAGTGTTTTCAAGACCCTCTGTCACACAGGCTCAGCAGTGTAAGCTAGCTACAGGCATTATTAAGCACTCTCCTTTCTCTGACCCAGGGAACAGAGGCTGCAGACTGGGTCAAACTCTGTTGCAGATGCAAAGATAAGACCCTGCAAGCTCTCACCTTCATTTTTTAAGTCTAATGTAAACAGCCCATGGCACCTGGAGGCTGGTGGGATGACCCAGGAGTCAAGAGGAGGAATTTAGGTCAGTTTACAGCTCTTATTTTCTATTTATTTTCGAGCCACTGCTTTCAACTTAAATGACCACTGTTTTGGGTCAAACAATAACACGTAAAAGATACAGCAAACCCAACATTTGATTACTCCTGGAGAGCTGAATGTAAGCAAGTTGTTAAGCCTCTCCCCTCTGATCCTCACTTCTGGCAGACTGAAAGATCCCAAACTTGACAATTCAGATAATTAGAAGTGGTGAGGGAAGAGGAGCAAAACCAGCAGGTATTGCAACACCCCCCCCCCCCA
>VZRX01007067.1:309628-325647 GCA_013398075.1 Notiomystis cincta
CCCCCCCCAACTGCCAATCTTCCTTAAACTTCACAAAGAGACAGCACAAGAGTGCAAACCCAACTTTAAAAAATCCTCTGCAGATCCTGCCACGTGTGTGCAGGCTAAAAAAAAAATTGTAAAGGAGATGGCAAAGGAAACTGCAAGTCTGAGGAAATGACAGCATGCCTTTTGCAGATAGCACTCTTGCCTCCACATCATCATTAATTTAACATCCTGGTAGAAGCTGCCTGGACTGTGTGTTAATGAGGTCTGTCCCTGTCATATGACATGAAAAAATGACCATGGTCTGACCCCTGGAGGTCACCAATAATCCCGCAGCTCTTCTCAAAACAATACAATGTTAAACCCCGTGTCATGGGCAAATTGGCTTTATCTACCAAAATTTAAAAAATCAAACAGCAGCCAGCATTTTAACAAGTTTGCCCCTCCCAGACCTTGATGGTCAGGGCCACTGTTAACAAGTGATCAATTAGCCTGCTTAAAAGCACTGATAACAACATTTTTTGTGTCAGGGTGAGGGCTGACTGCCAGTACCTAATCTCCCCCTTCCTCACACAATAATTTCTGAAAACTAAAAAGCCCGAAGGCGCTAAAACCTCCTCCTGGGTTTCTTTTCAAGCTGCACTCAGAGAAATTAAGTTGAATTTTAAGACAGGTAAGGCTGAGGAGTGGATCAGACCCCCTTGGTGCTGTTGGCCTTGTGTGGGAACCAAGCCCTTCCTGCTCCTCTGCCCGTGACACCTTTTCTCCTGCAGGACTCTGCTGATGACCAGCCTTGGTGAGGTTCGGGTTCAGAAAACACAAATGGAAATTACCCCTTTATGAAAAAGACTGAAAGAATGGCCAATACTGCTTTGGCAGCTGGGTGTGGTTTGCAGATCCCAGCCTTGCTGTGATTAGATTATTTATTCTTCCCATTGCTGATCTTCCCACTCCTATCAGACACTTTCTTTGCTATCAGTCCCAGGGCTCCAATAAACACAGCTTGTGGGTTAATCTAACTTCACACCATCTTCATCTTGGCCTTCATTTCAGTCTTCTTAAGGCAGAGAACTGAAGCCAAATTTTGCCCTGGGGCAGACATCCACTACCTGCCCAGAGCCTGGTCTGGAACCATTGGGCCTTTCTGTGAGCTCACAGAGCCACGTGAGTGTTGGAGCCCCAGCTACAAGGCTGGGACCTTGGCTTTGACTCATACTGTAAAATTCTTCGCACTGTTCCTGTCCTTACAATGCAGCAGAAAGTTTCTTAATCACTCAGAAACATCTGGGACCTATTGTTTAAGCTTTTATAGAAGAAAAACTGTCCATTCTCTTTAAGACTTTTTGTCTAAACATGCAGGTTACCATGCAAAAAGACAAAGCACCAGCAGATCTGTAGAGAACATCATCTGATGTGATTCTTTACCTGTGTGAAGATCCCATGAAAACAAAGGGCCAACTAGCTGGCCCAGCTGGGGCTACCACGTGGCTTTGCCTGAAGCCCTGGGCATTGCAGTGTCCAGGGAGAGACTGAGCAGCCAGCAGTGGAGCCACAGATGGAATAATCACAGTACCAGAGCTGTGCCTGACAGTGCAAGGGCCACCTCTCCCAGGGTGTCCCAATCATCTTAAAGAAGTCTGTGCAACATGGGAACAAAAACCCAATTATTTCTCTTTTCCTCATCCCTCTTCTGCCTCTAGACACAGGAATCTTGGCCACCCATGGATGCTGCTGCCTCCTTTGTGTGCATCCCTGCACCTGGAGCAGCTGATGCAGGCAGCAATGGTGCTTCATGCATATGCTCCACGCCTGCTGGCTTGTGTAGCACACCATCTGTCCTAAAAACAAACAAGGCCCTTGAAGTTTCTCAATCCCACTTTTAACAGAAATTCTTCACTAAAATCAACAAAACAGAATGCTGAGTCTCAATTTTACTTTCTACTTTATGCCTCTCTTATGACCTGGAGAAGGGCTGGTTGAAGCTCAGTATATAAAGTCTCACCCTCAGGATGTCAGCCTCAGAAACATAGTATTTTCTAATAAAATACAGTTAGCCAGGCCAGTTCAGGCAGATGCTTACCTGGGGGAGAAGCCTGAATCCATGATGTTGTTGCCAGCTAGAGTACTGAATGGTGCCTTAATGCACCAAGAAGTAATTTTTATGAGTGTTCTTTGCAGTACAGCTGCATCTGGTCTCCACATTTCCACTAATTTCTGCCATTTCTGAGTAATTTAAAATAACTTCTGTTACCTCACTTTCTCCCCTCCTGCCCATTGCATTTTTTTAGTCACTGATGTCACCACAACTCTTTTCTTCAGTCACAGCAGAAACAGTCTCCCACTCCCACTTTGGCTTCTCAGTTTCCAGTCTCATCACCTCATTCTTTCTCTGCTCCTGAAAATTTACACTAGCTTGGGCTAAGCAAGTTTCTTTTGCTGCTATTTCTTACCACCTCTGGTTTTGTAGGTCTGGACTCTACACTGTCCAGCTCTCCTCGTCCTTCTTGGTGTGCCTCTGAGGAGGTGCTGTTTTATTTCTCAAGGCATGTTTATTTATTCTTTGATTTTTATACCAGAGGATATAATGATTCATTCTCAAAGACTACCTGTTTTAGAGTTCAGGAATGTTACTGCGTTATTGGATGCAAAATCAGCTCCTGAACTGTTGGCAAGATTACTTAGGCAAAGTTCAGAAATACATCTAGTAGCCATTTCCTATCCCAGGTAAATGCTGCTTTTGCCCTTACCTTGAAAGAAAATAGGTGTAAAGTTACAGATGTGTAAGAGATGCCCACTCAGGCCTGGTTGGTCACACAGTTCCAACTTCTGTCCTTTGTCAACTAAAGCTGTTCCAGTGTGTGTTCATGGTCCCACTGTCCTTCCACCAAACAAAAGGCTGATGCTGGAGGCCTCTTCCTTTCCAGCCAGCTCTGACTTGGGGGTGAGATTCACAGCAGCCAGCTTCTCACCTGCCCATGCCCAGAGAGAAGTCAGAGACTCCTCCTCCATGTGATGAGGTGAGTCCAGCTCCAGACTGAAGGCCACAGTTTGCTATAGAGCTAATTGTAGGAGCTTCACTTCTCTGAGGCTCAGCAAGACAGCTTGACAGTGGTCATGAGAGCCATCAGGTTGGAATCAGGTCACTGTGAAAGCAGGACTTTCCCATGGACAGCACATATAACTGCCAAACACAACATGAGTTCTGCCTCGATGATCTCATTGCTGAATAATTCAGTGAATCCTTTCAGTTAACATCAAAAGGCTTGAGGAATCTTCGAGGAGGGCACTGTCTCACCACAGCCCTGTAATAGAGTTATCACAGGTGTGAGGGCTTGGGGAGCATGGGGAACACTAAGCTGACAATTCTTTCATGTGGGAACATTAGAAATCAATCTGCAGGTCCAAGGTCACCCAGTCATCTCTTTGGAGACCTTCCTCAGAACTGCTCTCCACACTCCATCAGAAAGAGCTACAGACAGTTAAGCTGGCTTGGGCAGTCGCCCTGATAAATCACACAAGAAGTTAGAAAACAAATGTTGGCTTCTCCTTTCTAAATTATTTTTCTCCATTTTGTTTAAATCTTAGAAGTTATTTGATTGTTTCTTTTAGTTGCCTTTTTGGCAGCCCTTGACAGTCGTACAAACAGCTGCACAGAAATTGCAAAATAAACCCTCCCCCTTCTCTTTTATTTTCTGGTAAGTTATGTTGGGAAAATAAATATGAATGGCACAGATGTTCCATTTTTCTCTCTTCATAAAACAGTTTATGACATCTTGCAAATGCTGGAAAAATATTTCTTTTAAGAAAGAGATTTCTCTTTCTCAAGCACGCTGTGTTTCAGGGAAGTTTTAAGGACAGTAACAGAGCAAAGCCTGTGTTTTGGATGACTTTTTCTTGTTTATTAATAACATCAGAGAAATAAACTGAATGTCTTCAAATTAATTTTAGTGGTACTTATTTGGATTAGAAAAACTATTAAAGTTTTCAGTGTCATTGATCAGCTGCTACAAATCTGTACATTTTTGTAGGCCCCCAACTAATAGCCTCAAGGAACAGAGTTTCAAAGTAAATGATACATCAGCTGCAAAGGAAGATGTTTAGCATAGAAAGCAAAACATCACCCCCAAACTTACAGAAAAAAATAAAGAAAGTGACTTTTTCTCTTTAATTATGTAAAACAAAGAGAACTATAAACTGCTGGCTAAATAAAGCACTACAATCAAATGTATAATCACACTGTACCGAAATGCCCTCAAGCAGAGAAAACAGTAAGGGAGCTAGATAAGGTACCATTCATCATGCATTTCCTCTGCTGTCAACTCACTCTGTCACTCCCATCATAAGTAATTGGACCTTTCTCTCAATCACAACCACGTGGGCTGCAAAGGACCTTGAGGGGTCAGCTGGCCCATCCCTCTGCCCCACGGCAGCATCAGCTATGCTCACTGTCACTCCTGACAGAGGCTTGTCTAGGAGCTCAAAAATCCTCCAGACAGGATTCCACAACACCCCCGGGCAACCTACTCCCCTGTCATGGTCTCTTGACCTCTGGAGTTTTGTCTGGTGTTTAATCTGAGTCATGCCTGTCGCGATTAAAATTCTTGGCTGCAAGGGCACAGAGGAGAGATGATTCCTTCTCTTTTTCCATTGCCCACCAAAAATTGCTCCTCCATAAAAACTGTCTCCAACCCACAGGTTTCCTTGGAAATTCTCTCTCCCCAGAATATTTCCCATCTTCTGCAATCAGAAGCAGAGTTTTGGCGCAGTAAAAGTCAATGTCCCAATGTCCACTGTTCTCTTCTTAAGGTTACAAATTTAACAAAGAAAATGAGAAAGCAAGTGGATAGTCACTTTATCTCAGGGCATTTCCTGATTAACAGTAATTTCAGAGTGGCCCCTCTCCCTTTAAACCCTCCTTTGCCCCACAGCTCTGGTTCAGCCAATATGCTCATTTTGCTTTTCAGACACCCAGTAAACAAAGACTTATCCTCATGTCTCAGAAAGACTGTAAGGATGAAACAACACCTTGTTTGAATGGTGCTGGTAATTAGCATTCCCATAGACACTACTCCATGCTGTGCTTATGTTGTAATCAGGCTTACAGATTTCCATAAAACAATATTTTGTGGAGAACAACTCTCTCCAGCTAAGTTATTGAGAAAAGTTCCACACTGACCATTTGTTTTCTCTTTGCAATAAGTTCATAGGTTTTATAAAGTAAATAGACAGCCCCCTTTTTACCAAAGAAAACCACAGGATTTTGATAGCAAGGACATGAAGCAGCCTGCACTGCTCATAGGAAGCATCCACAATGTGAATTCATGCACTTCCATCTTGGTAGTGAGCATTGTTTGTTGTTTAGAGCCAATCTAAATCGACTCCAATACCATCCTGGTACCCACAGGAAATTAAAAAATTATTTCTCACCTAGTTATTATAAATCAGAGTAATTGTCATCAGTAGTGCTGAATCCACCAGACTGGAAGTTAAGATAGAGTTCACTGTTGCTACACCAATAGTTAAGAAAAAAAGAGACAAATCTTTAAAGGTGATTGTTAACTGAATGATAATGATTTTAAGATGCATTGAGCAATTCAGTGTTAAAACACTACATGGGCAGAACACAAGATGATCATAATTCTGGTTTCCATATGAAAAACTGAGAAAGAAAACAAAGGCAGGAAGAAAAATTGGGAGGGGAGGGAACACCCCAAACAAACAAACAAAACTTAACAAAAAAACCCACTCCCAACTTCTTAAAACAGCTTTTTCTTTTAGCCAAGCTCAAACTGCAAAACTAGTAGATCCTGATACTCTACATAGAAGTTCCTTATTTTTCAGTTAAAACTCTGTAAAAAGATATTCTGAGGTTGAAAAGAAAGGTTCACTAGATCAAGACTTCCATGAGATTTAAATGTTACCATCTGCAGTATGAATTGGGGTCACCCACTATCATGATTCACTAGCAAACAGGGAAAGAAGTAAAAGGAAAATGTAATCAAGCAACCATAGCACAGGCCATGAATCAGGTCTCATTATTTGGCTCTGCCAAAGGCTTCCTGTGGGAGCACTTCCCTACCCCCAGCTTCTTCCATCTGCAAAATAGGAGCCCTACCTTGTGCTATGAGTCTTACTTCAGACACTTGGGAAGCAGTGAGGCTCCCCAGTGCAGCAGCATAAATGGCCATTTACTAATTGTCAGTCCTATTCTAAAATAGAAATAATTCAACTTCCGCTAACACTTGTTCCACCTCCAAATAGATCTTGCTCAGTCACAGGCTATATATCCAGAATAATTCTTGCCTTTTGAAAAATAAGCTTCTTTGTGATCCCTGGTATGGAGAGCTGCAATTTATAAGGAACCAAAGGCCTCTGATGGGGCCCCATAAAATAAATGCAATAAGAGCAACTAATTGATTTGCACCCGACTTCTGAGTCATCCACAAGATGATTCTGTTCCTCAGCCTGACTGTAGAACTCACAGACTTGCTTATGAGTCTTGCAGAACCACTGCTGTTCAAAATATTTGTATCAGAAGACAAGAGCAGATGAAATTAAACAAGTGAGTTGTTTTGTTCAAGTCTAGTGCTCAAACTAAAACCTCAATCAAAACAGATAAAAACAAAAGATAAGGTTTTCATCAGCTCTGAGCAAAGAAACCACCAAAGCAATCAGAGCATGAAGTAATTACAAACCTATGTGAAAAAACCATCAACTTTTAGATACACTGAAAACAATTTTTAATCCATTTATTTACTTTGACATGAAAATTCTGTTACAACTCAATTGGCATTTAGACATAGCAACAAAGGAGGACTTAAGTGTGTAAAATGAATCCCTAATACCACAGATCAGTCACTACCTACCAGGAAGGTGGCTAAACTTCAACAGCCCTGCAGATTCTGAGCTAAGATTTTCCCAGGAGTTCATACATGCACTTGGGTGTCACCTTGCCAGGACTGATTTCCACACCTAAAGATCCTGTTGTGTTCTTCTGTTTATTGAAAGGATAAGCTTGTGCAGTTTTGGAACTCCTAACATAAGCAAGAGGTCTGAACTCCTTACAAAATGCAATAACAAATAATTTTTTTAACACCCAGTGCAGTTTTCCATTCCATCTGACATGTAAAATTCAATAAAAGCTGCAATGTTCCTGAATAGAGGTTACTTCATCAACATGTCCTGTGAACATTATGCTGATATATGTTCCTGCCATCCTTCTTTCCCAAATTACCCACACTATTCACCATCTGTGAAAGTATGGGCATCCAATTAAGAAACAGGAGAGCAGAGGAAAAGCAAAGAGAAGAGACAGAGGTGCAAATCACACATTTCCATGAAGAGAAGAATAGTGTATTCCACAAATTCCAACCCCCAATACAAATTTTCAGTAGGGCAATGGTTCTGCTCTCAAGGCTGAAAGCGTGGTCTAATGTGGAAATAACTGAGCTTCGTATCAAACAACATTTTTATTGAAAATTCCACTTATGTTTTCACTTTCCTAAGTGATATTACACAGGAAATGCCAGTAGCTGCATGGATCTTTGAAAAAGAGGGTAGATGAAATAGGTGAGAGTGTACATTTCAACAGACCACACTTAAAATAACATGTATTATGACTTTTTCAAAAAGCATGATGCTTATTTTGCAGTGATATTTTTTTTCTTTCATTCTTGGGACATGCAGCTTTATCGTGTTCTCTCTCTCTTTCCCATCCCTCACTGGATGTTGCCAGACTGGGTCCCACACTGCTCTTTACAAGGAGTGAGCAGAATCTCCTTTACCTTCTGGGGTGAATCGAACAACATTTATGAAATTATTTCTCATTTGTGTGAGGTTTAGTTTAAAATTCATTGGCTCCCATGTCCCCAGAATCACTGAGTAATTTGAAATTAAAAACTTCAAGTTATTTTTCACGAGTTAGAACAATAGCTTTTATATCTGTTGGCACATATAACTGACAGGGTACTGGCAACAGGCAATTTGCAGCATGAGTTGCCAATGCCTGTGTGCATATTTCTAAGAATAACTCAGTGTCCAAGAATTTGGCCTGTTATATCACAAGCCAGGACTAGCTGACAGCTGTTTTAAATTACAGTGGACTGAATGATATTAGCTTTATTGTAGTTGGACTGATGCTTTGCTTTCTCTTAATCGTCCTAATGTTCGGATTTGTCCTTTAGCCAGCGGTTGCACAGCATTTATTTATAACACTCAAGGTTTAAGTCACAAATGACAGATTGGTTGGATTGTCTTGTACACATGGAACATGATCAAAGTAAAGGACTACACAGTCAGGGAAATTTAAGCTTCTTTGCAAGGGACAGCCTATAGATCCAAGGCTAGGATTTTCCTTGCAAAGCAGAAAAGACTGGCTCTCAAACAGACCTATTCTAATTTTCCTAGAAGGAAGGCATTTATTCCAAGTCTTGCATGCTATTGTGAGCTACATATTCACATCTCACTTCAGTTTCTTCTTGGGGAATAAGACAAAAGGTTAGACATGAGCCTGCAAACTGCTGTGCACTTCAATTAGTTACAGAGTTTGGAACTAATTTATTTTATCATGCACTAATGTCTACTCAGGGCCAAATCTTGTTCCCGTTATAAACAATAGTTAATTTATAGACAATAGTTAATTTTCCAAAGGCTTTTCTGGGAACAGAGTATGGCTACTAAATTTTCTTGCCTGTGAACCTTTAACAATTCATCAGAAGTTTCCTACTCTTTCAGGAGAAAATAAATGGCCACAGATTTTGTTTTGTTCAATTGTCAAAATAATGAAATAAATCAATTACAAGAAACACCAACAAGCTGAATATTCTGATTCAAGGTGTAGGATAGAAATCTTCTACACTGCTTGGCACTGGGAAACCTGAGAAGGGTTCCTATGTCCAGTTTTAGGCACTACACTTGAAGATGCAGATAAATTTGGGGTTCCATAGGAAAGCAATGAAAGTCATTATTCTAAATATAATTCATATAAAGAAATGATTACTGTGGGGAGGGGATGGCAGAATAGAATACTTTGTGTTAAGAGCCTTCGACTATGTGAAAGACTATGGTATGACAGGAAGGATAAGCCCACTCTCCAACAACACTAAACCAAGATGCAGCAGGCTGAAACTGCAGCAACAAAATCAGATCAGACTCTTGGCATGGGTTCTCTCATGGAAAGGTAGCAAAGCATTGGAACTGCCTGCCAGAAAAAGTGGGGAGTATCTTTCTGCACAGGTTTTTGAGAAGAACTTGGTCATGCCACAGGTGGAGAGATGAGTAAGGAGACCTCCTAAGGGCACTCATAACTCTGTCTTCTAAGATCATGTGGCTGTAGGGTTTTTTATTACTCCTTTAATTTATTTGAATGTAATAGCCTGGATAATAGTCTTCACAATTTGTCCTTACTATTGCTACTTGAATATACTTGGAGTCAATGCTGTCCAAATGCTTTCTTGGTTCTGCTGAAGCAATGCCACAGCAGTGGCAAGACCTCACTGACACACAGAAAAAATTTATGATAAATAAAACAAACAAAATACCACACTCAGACCTTTCTATGTCAATGGTTTGAAGGCTAAGACCTTTGTTTTGTTTTGCATTGCATTTCAGCCTACAAAAGAAAAATTAAAGGAAGCACAAGACAGAAATCAGTGCTGAAAATGACAATTTCTGTCTCTTTATTTTAAGGATAGTGCATTGGTCAGGCATTGGTACATGGAAAGTAGACTAGAGTCTGGCATTTAGCACTAGGGTCTGTCTTGTTATATATAGAGAAGCCCATGTAACCTTGTGCCCTGTGAAGACTCTACTTAATTATACATTCTCAATTTAATTTAATAAAGCCAACTCTCAGCTAGTTGTGGAACTACTAATCTTTTCTTCTAATCAGCAAAATTGTGAAAGAAGAAGTGAAATGCTTTTTAAAAAAGAATCTGTATCTGTTTGAAACTCTGGACCCTTTGTGATCTTTATGATAAACGTGCAGGAGAGAAAGAAAATTTCAATGTTCATATGGTAAAGTTTCCTGAACATTGGTGGCTCTGTGGTCTCTTGCATTACAAACCTAATACTGCACAGAACATAACATGTTTTGTAAAGAGACAAGACATGGTCAACAGAGCCTGCTAATTTTGTAAAAACAGCAATAAAGAGTGAAAATAAGCAAAGTTGTGATATGCTCCAGTGCTAAATGGTAGTGATACCATCAGTGCTAAATGGTAGTGCTAAATGGTAGTGATAGCATCAGTGGTGCAGCTGTGGCTTCCTTCAAAACCACTCTGTCCACAGGTAAACCAGAACAGAACTCTCTTTCCACTGGTGTTCCTTCATTCACATCCACACTCTTTTTTAAAATTTACTTTTGTGAAAAATATCTCAGTATCTGCTTTATTCTTTTGGTTGAACTCCCCTGTCCACACACTTAAGTCATTAATATATTTATTCCTTTGTTCCACTGTCTCATGGAGATTCCCTCTAATTCAGTATGTAGGGATTGCAAGGGATTAATAGAACAGAGAGTAAAAGATCCAAATGTCTCATGATTGCAGAAGTGGATAATTCTCTTCATCTTTCCAGCTACTCCTCATGGAGTTGCCCATTAAAATAACCACACTAAACCATTCTTCCTTCTAAACATAGGTAAGCTTTTGGAAAGGGATTTATTTTTAATCAGTGCTAGCAATCTATTATGGTCTACAGAGTATGCTCAGTATGAAAGGGATAAATCTTCAGACTGAAGTATAAAAATCTGCTAACCATTACATGGATTTTGAGGGTGTACCTCCAGCTTGCCACTTTGAACACTTGCCCCTTTGCCTGTCTTGAACTGGCTGAGGAATTTCCAGACCTGATGTATCATTAGGAAGAAAGTACTGGATTGCACACTAATGGTACTGTTTGAAATTTAAACATACTGGGCTTTCTCGACATGAAAAAGGAAGTATTTCCAAGGAATGCTTGGAATGTATTCAGCCAGAAAATATATTTAATTATATTGAAACTGAATCCTAACCTTATTATAGATGACTATCCTTGCTGATAGCAAAGGACAAAGAAGGATTTAAGGAAAGAATTGCAAAAATATGGTCTAGTGGCATAAGCACTAAACAAGGTTAAGGGACAAAGGTGCTAAACTTACCATACTTAAGCCACATTAATCTTTCCATTAGTACATAAAAAAAATCACAACTTTCCATCTCAAGTCATTATGTTGATGGGACATCTTTGATCTGAAAAAACAGCAATGATCCCAATGGGAAGCAAGAAATGTTTTTGATTTTTATCTGTAAAGTCTAAAATTCCTTAGGTGAAATTCAGTATGAAATTCATCCATGCAATGATGAAGGTGAGTGAATATGTCAACATCTGTGCTTTATTAAAGCTGGACTATTTTTACTAGGCACTGAACCAGAGAGACCAAATACCCTGATAAAACCAGAAACACCAGGAAGGGTTCTTTGAAGGTATTTCTTGCTGTCATGTAGCTGAAAAATACATCTTAATGTTATTTTCCTATAGGTTTAATATAACCAGTTTGGCCCACTGCACATGGTGATCCAAAACTGTCATCTTGTAAAAATGTACAGGGAATGAGACAGATTTCTATTGCTCACCGTGGGTGTCAAATGCATCACAAAAATGTGTTTTCTGATTCTCTGAGTAATGGCATTTCTAATAAAATACAGCTAAGTGTGCCTAGGTCCAGAAACCTCATTAGGATTAATTACTAGGTTCTTAGGCTTCCAGACACACAATTCTTCTGATGAAGGAATACCGTAAAATGAATATTTTTAAGTTGAAAATTCAAAGAAACTATACTGATCCTGTCACTTGAGTTCCTGTTTAGCACAATGTTCTGCCTAGTTAGCCAGTGCTGGAGTTAAGCAGACCCAGCAGAAAGTCAATCAACATTGCTCTGGGGACACCAGCAGTGGTGATTTCACAGAGAGGAAATCCAGCATAAGGATAGGAGGGAAATGGAAAGTAGAGGGTGTGGAGGCTGCTGGTTTAAACTCTGTGTTAGTGGATGGAATCATTCCTCAATCTAGGTGAGCTTCAAATTAGGTCACACTCACAGATGTTCCATTTCAAGAAAGAATGACTCTAAGTGCATCTCTGTGCTCACCCAGTAGCCAGAGCTTTTCTTCATGGCTGGGGAAACATGGATAAATGTTAATTTCTTCATTTTTACCTCAGTTCAATTTCTATTATATTCATATATGGAAAAATGCAACTTTCATTAAGTTGGCGAGAGGTCAAAAAATGAGGTGCCATGCAAAATACAAAGCAAGATAAAAATTGCTGGAGACATCCTCACTAAATTATGCAAAGAAGATCCATTGCAAAAAAAAAATCTTATTTGTCTAGTTGATGTTAATTCAATTACTATTCATGGTATATTTCTTTGTATTTGCACAGAATTTCTCATGGCTCTTTGAAACTTGCTTATTAGCTAAGCCTAGAGAGCTATGGCAGACTTGAAAATTCTGTGAGACAGAAAATAATTTAAAACAAAGGCATTAGAAATCCAAAAGTAAATTATGAACTAATTACAGAAGAACTTTAACACTACATAATTGGATATGGATGTTACAGTCTGTCAAGGGGTACAGAGAAGGAAGATTAATTCAGTCTTTCACAGTCTAAAGAACTTCTGTCCTACTTCTAGCAAATTGCTCTGATGATAATACAAAAATATAAAACCAAAACCACAAATTGGTATCAGTGTCAGTATAATACTGTCTCTGGAAGTTCAAAGGAAATTCATCATGCATCATCAAGCCAGCTTAAGACCACTGCATTTGCTTGTAAGAACCAAAGCTTTTTTAGGCAGCACAGAGAATTGTGATCATCTGAGGGTCCCTGATATTTTTTCCCCTGGGGTTCCCCATTTGAAATTCAGAGGAATGTAGAAGGTAAAACTAGAAACAGATCCATCATAGTCTTTAATGCTAAACCTCAACCTCACAAGATCCTCTTCATGCACTTAGGGTAATTAATGCTTGGATATATATTCATCCCACAGAGGTCCCATGCAGATTCCAATCCTCCACATCAGTTCAACAAAGGTCTGTTCCACTCTCCCCTTCAGCAGTAGGTGGACACGTTTTCACTGAAACCATTGGGGCCCTGCAATTGGAAATTCCCCTGGGCTGTAGAGCTCAAAGCTAGACACAGACAATGCCAAAGTTCAGGATGGCATATACAATTAAGGAATTGGGGTTGCCATTCTAGAAAATCCTCGTCTCTAGTTTGCAATCAGTACAATAGCAGCAGAATTTTAATTTTGTTTCCCCCCAGTATTCAAACTTTTCAGAATACCATGTGTCCTAGTACTCCCTTCTCTTTCTCCTTGAGCTCTGGGGATTCATCTCCTTATCGAAGAACCTGTTTCAAAGCTCACTCAGGGCAACAGAAATCTTGAAGAGAGATTCAAGAAGTAAAAGCAGTTACAGTGCATGTAGGGATTATATTATCTCTTTTCAGTGTGTTTTTCAGTGTGAGATAACGTTTGCTTTCCTTGTTGCCAACCTTTCCAGCTTCTGTCTCTTCTAACACACCCACTAGGACCTTGTACATCCCAGTGGTATTTTAAGCCAGAAGCTCTTAAAGCACAGATCATGACACACTGCCCGAGGGTCATAAGCCTTTTCCCCTTCCCTGCCCCTGCTCTCCCTCTGGAACAGACTTGCCTTGTCACTCTCCAGCAGTCCTGGAATGGCAGCAGAGCTCTATAAATCACTGAGCCCATTCCTGTGTGTTTACTTTGAAGCCCCACGGGAGTCAGCCCGCAGGGTTGTGGGACACTGCTAAGAAGGTCACAGAGAAAACAAGCAACTGCAGGGAGCCAGGATGAGGACACCTCATCACAGTGATCAGCAAGATAGATGACACCGAAGAGCTCATGATCCAGTTCAGTTTTTAAGTATCCAAGGATGTCTCAAGGACACAGATAGAGGGAAGCATACCAAAACTCACTGGTGACAAGCTTCATGAAAGCATTTTCCATGTGGATCTGCCCCTTACTGGCACAAGGACACAAACCTCCTTGCAAGTCCTTAAGAACTGCGTTCCCTGGTTATTTTTTGTAGGCTGTGGGCAAAGGAGGACAAAAAAGACATATTTGGAAAACTCTGTCTTCCCTTTTGATCCTCAGGCTGTTGAATGACCAAATGATGAAACCTTTGTATCTTCCTTAATTGTACAGGTAGCAAGAAATAACCCTGCTCATCAGAGCTGTGTGTGTCCAGTTCCTCTGGGGTGTTTGGCAATCCTTGAGAGGAATCATGACATTGGACTCCTAAAAAAAGCCCTTGCATTGTACCACACAGGTATGTGACATGCAGATGCCAACCAGCATGTCATATGAGTGGGGAAAAAAAAGCCTGACTTCTGCTATAATGAAATAATATGGATGGAGGAAACAAAGCATGCTATGCTTGAAATGAAGTCCCATCTGTGTGCCTGACACTGAAAATAGCTACTTTTCACTGGGAAAGCTAATTCCACTTTTCCTTAAGGCTCTGGGCACTTGAATGCAACTTCCTTAACCTTTTGGTACAGACTTATAACAGAAAAAAGCCAGTAACAGATCATCTTTTTAGGGTGGTGTGGAAGATAATATGATTTAGGACAGAGGGCTATTAGTGCAGTCTTCTGTCTGTGTCACCTGATAGCTGAACACACTTCTTTTTGAGCATGGATTATGCCTGACACTGAGTTGTATGGGAACAACTCAGGAGTGAAAGCCTTTCAAGAGAGCAAGGTCCACAGAGAGGCAATAGCCTAATGTCCTTTTCTACAAACTTTATTTATATCCTTGGGCCATCTTGGCTCAAACATTGTTGCTAAGGCAGCAAAATATTTAAATATTTCAAAATATAGCCAAAACACCTCCGTCCTGGTTTGAATTTTCCTGAAAATGCCTTTACCTGGAGGTAGGCTTATCTAGTTCCTATTTCAAGATATATTAAAGCTATTGAGGAAAGTTATGCAAAGCCAGATCCTGCTTTATGAAGTGTGGATCCAGGGCACAACTCCTATGTGGCAAAATTTTCAGAAACACTTGGGATTTAATTCCAAGAAAATCGTGTAAATGTTGCTCTAAGGTGATCACTTGGTACTGCAAATATTTTGTATCCTTATTTAGCCAGTTTTGTAATTAATCATAAGATCAACAACAGGGGTGGATTCACTTGTTCTGGTTGTGAAATGAGTGCTTTGAAAAATAATTTCTGTGAAGAAAAATATGGTAAACATGTAACTTTTAATACCATTAGCAGGGTAAAACTGGAGCTGGGCATGTGCTAAAAAGCAGGTCAACATAAGACTGTGCTGCTTGCCAAGTCGAGGCAAGGCTACTGATTTCTGGCAACAACTCAGTGAGCCAGGAGTTATCTTTATGCCTTTTGGCTTGTCAGGAGGATTACATTTAAATTGTTTCTAGAGCTGGGAAATGTGTAAAAATGGTGTCCCTATTCAGTAAATCATACTGAAGTAGAGCAGAAGATCTCAGTGTAGAAAAGCACTTAAAAACTAAGGAAGAGAATTAATTTATTTTTCATCGATGATCCTGTATCTGATTGTAAGTATTGCAGTCCTCCAGCTCCTATGAATATTAGATTGTATTTATGTTGGTTTTAATTAGCTTGGACAATTACTTGACAATTTTTTACGGAATTCCTTATATATAAAAAGTGCTCTTGTGGCCTGGAGTTATTTATTGCACTCCATAGGCTTTGCTAGATGAAACAAAGTAGGAGTAGGGCTGAAAAAGAGGCAGATAAAATGTGGAAAGTCACCACAACTGGCCTTAAATGAAAGCATCCTTTAAGTGCTGCTGAGGATGTTGTTGGTACAAGCTGGAGGAAATGATGCACACAAGGTCGGCTCCTCCAGGGCTGAACACAGAGAAATTCCTGTGTGGACATCCTTACTGCTGCTTATTGGAACAGGCACGATCCTCAGCATTTGTGGATTGATGCCTACCAGTGACAGGACAGTTTTCAAAGGCCCTGCTGCTCCCTACACCCGGC
>VZRX01007068.1:13229-37194 GCA_013398075.1 Notiomystis cincta
GCATACCTATATATATATATTTTTTTTTTTTTTTAATGGATCTGAAGGATTTCCTTTACATCCTCAAGAAAATCCGCTGCAGGAAGAGCAGTTGGAGATAGGAGGGAGGGATGATCCTAATTCAGTGTGTCCCAAAAGACAACGACGTTGAGCCTTCACTGAGGCGTGAACTTTGTGCAGCGCCCTCCCCCTTTGTCTCTGCCAGCCCGGTGTCCCCAGACGGTGACAACGCCCTCCGCTCTTTGTGGGGCTGTCCCAGCACTGACTGTGGAGCTGGGAGCCCTGCAAGGAGAACCAGAGCAACGGTGCCCACAAAGATGTTTTACCTCACATGGAAATACAACGATTTTTTCATTTCTCATTCTTTCCCTGTGATTTCTGTGTATTTCCTAGGCCAGTGTGGCTCACAGCCTTCTCTAAACTTCATGGCTTGGCCCAGCCCACAGCATCCAGTGCTGTCCTGTGCTTGTGCCCACACTGAAAATGAGACACTGGGAGCCTGGCAAGGGAAATCCAGGGAAGAAGGACACGTGGCTCACCCACCATATCCATTTTATTGTCCTACAGGATACCACAGGTCCCCACCTGGGAAATGCCTGAGCCCCCTTTGCCCCATGAGCAGCAGGGTGTCAAAGAGAATTGATTTCCAGGCACAGTCCCAGGGACACCCAGCTGGAGGCAGACAAGGCACAAGGAGCTGCTCAGCCTGGGCTGCAGGGTCACAGTTCCACACACATGGAGGGTGAGTTTGGAACAAGCTCCCTGAGCTTTCCACAGTTCCACACACATGGAGGGTGAGTTTGGAACAAGCTCCCTGAGCTTTCCACAGTTCCACACACATGGAGGGTGAGTTTGGAACAAGCTCCCTGAGCTTTCCACAGTTCCACACACATGGAGGGTGAGTTTGGAACAAGCTCCCTGAGCTTTCCACAGTTCCACACACATGGAGGGTGAGTTTGGAACAAGCTCCCTGAGCTTTCCCAGCCTCCAAGGGTCCCTCTGCAAGGTGCTGATTGCAGTGGTCTGGGCTCAGTGTGTTGGAGCAGCGCTGCTGTTTGGGGAGGGCTTGGATTCCCACAGCCCCTCTTGTCCAGCCAGGCTGGCAGAGAGCAGCAGAACAGAGACTTTGCATCGGGCCAGGGCTTCTGCTGGGCAGCCATGGCACAGTTCTGATCACAGGTACCAAGGAATTACATGGAGATGGGCAGGGAATGAGAGGTTTTCACCAATGCTGGAGAAAGAAAAGCCTGGAATGTGTGGACTGGCTCACTGCATAGTGTCTGGAAGTTATTTAGTTCTCCTGTTTGATGCAGCACTGACAGCTCTGAGAGGCTGAGACCTCTGAACACAGAAGGCCTCTGCTCTTGGGGTGCTGCTGCTGTCCAGGGAGTTACAAGAGTTGACTTAGTTTGTATGAAAAAAGGTGACTTAAATCCCAAAGTTTGCTGGCAATTTCCTTAGAGAACAAGGAGGAAAATCTCCCACTGTCTCCAGAACAACATGCTGGAAGTATTTCCTTTGAGTATGTCAAGCCACCCTATGCTTCATGATTAGTTTTGAAGGGGAAAACAACCTTAACCCAACCCAACACAGCAACCTGCCCGGCTTCCTGTACATCCTCTGCAAAACAGGATCATAAACACTTCTTTATCCAGTAGGCACGTTAGTGAGGCTTCATTAACTCCAAAGCTCAATTAAAGTCTCTAAAAGGCTTTGAGCTGCTTGGCCGAAAGGCTCTATGAAAATTAATTTAGTGCTTTTGTATCTGCTCAGCACCAGGACTGTAACAAGATGCTCTGTCACTCCAAAAATGGGTACAGAGAGGTGATGGCCAGGGAGGGATTCTACAGGTGGCTTTTCTGAGGGCACACAGAGGCCAGAGGGCACAGGCTGGGTGCAGAGAGAGGGAAGAGCTCTGATTTTTAAACACTGGGTTTAGCCTTGCAGCTGGAGGCTGAGCACAGCATGCTCATCTCTTCCCAGCTGCAGCGTTCACCCAGCCTGGGAGCCTGAAGAGACAGTTTGGAGTAGGGAGGGGGGGTTAATCGCACATTTTATGGCTGCTGAGAGTCCCCCTGAGCCCCAGAGCTGCCTGCTGCCCGGGCAGAGTCACGTCCGGGCTGAGCAGCTCGCAGAGTCCCCAGCCGCGCACGGGGACACTCAGATAAACGCCAGCCCCGCGCCTCGGTGGCAGATTTACCAGGCTGTTTGCACCTCCGGTGTAAATCCAGGCACCCAGAGATAAACTCGGCCCGTCACAGGGAATTGTTTAACAAAGCAGAGCCTGTCAGCAGCGGGGGGATGTTGACAGAGTGGCAGTCCCTGCCGTGCCAGCTCTTGGCATCCCCCAGCTGGAGCCTTTATTTACAGAGCCCTCTGCAAGGAGCACGGCTCTCCCGAGATCTCTCCCAGAGGCACGGGATTAGCAGGAGATATGGAATGGCAGCAGCATGTTCTTGGACCTTCCCAGATAGCCAGGAGGAGCAAGGAGTGCCTGGAGCCTCAGAAATCCTCAGAGTGTGGTCATTTCCTCAGTTTCCCCACCCACACCTCAGCCTCAGAGTCCACACAGAGTGTGGAGGGTCTGGTACCTTTGTGTGCAAGCAGAGTTTACCAAAGAAGAGGAAAAGTGGAGGGAAATGAGGGAAAGCACTGAGAAAAGTGAAAAGGAAAAAATGGGCACTGGCGAGATGCTCTGCTCTGCATGCAGGTAAAGCCCCATCTCTTCCCTCCTGCTCCCTGACAGTTCTGTCTGGAGGTTTGCATTCAGCACAGCCTCCTCAGTAACAAATACCAGAGTTTTATGCAACGGAATAATTGTTTAGTGTTGAATAATTCTCTCCATTTGTACCCTTCATGCCTCAGAGGCTGAGCAGAGCTGACAGTCAGCTCAGTAAGAAAAGGAAAAAAGCTTTCAGGGATGGGGAGAGCTGGGGGAGCAGCAGGAGCCCTCCCTCAGCCCACTTTGCCCCAGACCCCCAGGCTGTCTGGCTCTGCCACAGGGGCACGTGGGTTGCTCATGGTCAGCCTGGTGCCCAGCAGGACCCTCATGTCCTCCTCTGCTTGTGCTGCTGCCTGGGCTGGTTCCTCCCCAGGGAAAGGTTTATTCCTCCCCTGTTTGGCTCTCTGGGGTCCCTGCTGGCCTGTTCCTCTGGGTGCCTCAGAATGGTGCCACAAATCCATCCATCCATCAGTCCATCAAACACTCCTCACAGTTTCTCATCTCCTGTGTCCTCAGAGGTGCTCTCTGTGCCATCCTCCTGCTCTGTGACNGGAACAAGCTCCCTGAGCTTTCCACAGTTCCACACACATGGAGGGTGAGTTTGGAACAAGCTCCCTGAGCTTTCCACAGTTCCACACACATGGAGGGTGAGTTTGGAACAAGCTCCCTGAGCTTTCCACAGTTCCACACACATGGAGGGTGAGTTTGGAACAAGCTCCCTGAGCTTTCCACAGTTCCACACACATGGAGGGTGAGTTTGGAACAAGCTCCCTGAGCTTTCCACAGTTCCACACACATGGAGGGTGAGTTTGGAACAAGCTCCCTGAGCTTTCCACAGTTCCACACACATGGAGGGTGAGTTTGGAACAAGCTCCCTGAGCTTTCCACAGTTCCACACACATGGAGGGTGAGTTTGGAACAAGCTCCCTGAGCTTTCCCAGCCTCCAAGGGTCCCTCTGCAAGGTGCTGATTGCAGTGGTCTGGGCTCAGTGTGTTGGAGCAGCGCTGCTGTTTGGGGAGGGCTTGGATTCCCACAGCCCCTCTTGTCCAGCCAGGCTGGCAGAGAGCAGCAGAACAGAGACTTTGCATCGGGCCAGGGCTTCTGCTGGGCAGCCATGGCACAGTTCTGATCACAGGTACCAAGGAATTACATGGAGATGGGCAGGGAATGAGAGGTTTTCACCAATGCTGGAGAAAGAAAAGCCTGGAATGTGTGGACTGGCTCACTGCATAGTGTCTGGAAGTTATTTAGTTCTCCTGTTTGATGCAGCACTGACAGCTCTGAGAGGCTGAGACCTCTGAACACAGAAGGCCTCTGCTCTTGGGGTGCTGCTGCTGTCCAGGGAGTTACAAGAGTTGACTTAGTTTGTATGAAAAAAGGTGACTTAAATCCCAAAGTTTGCTGGCAATTTCCTTAGAGAACAAGGAGGAAAATCTCCCACTGTCTCCAGAACAACATGCTGGAAGTATTTCCTTTGAGTATGTCAAGCCACCCTATGCTTCATGATTAGTTTTGAAGGGGAAAACAACCTTAACCCAACCCAACACAGCAACCTGCCCGGCTTCCTGTACATCCTCTGCAAAACAGGATCATAAACACTTCTTTATCCAGTAGGCACGTTAGTGAGGCTTCATTAACTCCAAAGCTCAATTAAAGTCTCTAAAAGGCTTTGAGCTGCTTGGCCGAAAGGCTCTATGAAAATTAATTTAGTGCTTTTGTATCTGCTCAGCACCAGGACTGTAACAAGATGCTCTGTCACTCCAAAAATGGGTACAGAGAGGTGATGGCCAGGGAGGGATTCTACAGGTGGCTTTTCTGAGGGCACACAGAGGCCAGAGGGCACAGGCTGGGTGCAGAGAGAGGGAAGAGCTCTGATTTTTAAACACTGGGTTTAGCCTTGCAGCTGGAGGCTGAGCACAGCATGCTCATCTCTTCCCAGCTGCAGCGTTCACCCAGCCTGGGAGCCTGAAGAGACAGTTTGGAGTAGGGAGGGGGGGTTAATCGCACATTTTATGGCTGCTGAGAGTCCCCCTGAGCCCCAGAGCTGCCTGCTGCCCGGGCAGAGTCACGTCCGGGCTGAGCAGCTCGCAGAGTCCCCAGCCGCGCACGGGGACACTCAGATAAACGCCAGCCCCGCGCCTCGGTGGCAGATTTACCAGGCTGTTTGCACCTCCGGTGTAAATCCAGGCACCCAGAGATAAACTCGGCCCGTCACAGGGAATTGTTTAACAAAGCAGAGCCTGTCAGCAGCGGGGGGATGTTGACAGAGTGGCAGTCCCTGCCGTGCCAGCTCTTGGCATCCCCCAGCTGGAGCCTTTATTTACAGAGCCCTCTGCAAGGAGCACGGCTCTCCCGAGATCTCTCCCAGAGGCACGGGATTAGCAGGAGATATGGAATGGCAGCAGCATGTTCTTGGACCTTCCCAGATAGCCAGGAGGAGCAAGGAGTGCCTGGAGCCTCAGAAATCCTCAGAGTGTGGTCATTTCCTCAGTTTCCCCACCCACACCTCAGCCTCAGAGTCCACACAGAGTGTGGAGGGTCTGGTACCTTTGTGTGCAAGCAGAGTTTACCAAAGAAGAGGAAAAGTGGAGGGAAATGAGGGAAAGCACTGAGAAAAGTGAAAAGGAAAAAATGGGCACTGGCGAGATGCTCTGCTCTGCATGCAGGTAAAGCCCCATCTCTTCCCTCCTGCTCCCTGACAGTTCTGTCTGGAGGTTTGCATTCAGCACAGCCTCCTCAGTAACAAATACCAGAGTTTTATGCAACGGAATAATTGTTTAGTGTTGAATAATTCTCTCCATTTGTACCCTTCATGCCTCAGAGGCTGAGCAGAGCTGACAGTCAGCTCAGTAAGAAAAGGAAAAAAGCTTTCAGGGATGGGGAGAGCTGGGGGAGCAGCAGGAGCCCTCCCTCAGCCCACTTTGCCCCAGACCCCCAGGCTGTCTGGCTCTGCCACAGGGGCACGTGGGTTGCTCATGGTCAGCCTGGTGCCCAGCAGGACCCTCATGTCCTCCTCTGCTTGTGCTGCTGCCTGGGCTGGTTCCTCCCCAGGGAAAGGTTTATTCCTCCCCTGTTTGGCTCTCTGGGGTCCCTGCTGGCCTGTTCCTCTGGGTGCCTCAGAATGGTGCCACAAATCCATCCATCCATCAGTCCATCAAACACTCCTCACAGTTTCTCATCTCCTGTGTCCTCAGAGGTGCTCTCTGTGCCATCCTCCTGCTCTGTGACCCCAGGACTGACCTTTGTGTTCCCCACCAGCTGCTGGGGTCCCCTCCATCACCTGTGTGAGCTCACCCCATCCCTCACAGCCACCCCCATGGCCCCACCTGGACAATTTGCTGGAGACCCTCCAGAGGTGGATTTTTATTCTCCCTGTTAGACTGGGACCAAAACTTTCATAACAAATAAACAGGAGAGATCCCACTAGGCTTGGAGTGGCTGTCTCAGAGAAGCAGGAGTGGACAAAGCTTGACGCTAAATATCCCTCCTGGCAGAAATTCCTGCACTTTCCCCAAGGCCAGCAGTGTATTACTTTCAGAGGCAAGAAGTTTCTGCTGTAGCTCACAGCTTAAAAGAGCAGACAGAGACAGCAGCTCTCGAGGCTCCAGCACTGTCACAGTAAGGGAGATGTTATATTAAATCTCTATACTTATACGTGTAACAAAAGTGGTATCAGCAAAATCCTCCAGCATCAAAGCAAATCACTTACCTATTTTTAGCTGTGTGATTTAGTCACACACTCTGAGGAAATAAGGTCAGGTTCTTTGCGATGCATCCCTTTCTCCCTGTCTCCTGCTATTTTTTCCCCGTCCTTATTAAAATTCTCCACCCTGCAGCAGAGCTGTGTGCGACGGAGCCTTCCTGGAGCCGTCCCCATCTGCAGGGTGGGTGAGGCCGCGGCTCTGTCCCGGCAGGAATCTGTCCTGCCGCTCTCAGCCCGCCGGCTCCGAGGTACCGAGGGCGAGGCGGTGCCTGGATTCGCATCCCGGCGTCTCCGGGGGCTCCCCGGGCTGGTCCCCGCGGCACCTAAAGGGGGGCACTGGGAGATGCCACCGCCGGTGCCACCTGGGGATGTCCCAAACCCCTCCGTGCCTCAGTTTCCCCAGCCCCAGGGACCTGCCTCGCTGTCTCCTTCAGAAATGGGCAGTTCCAAGCTGTGAGGAGACAAAATTGAGTTTGGGCTCCTTTTAAATGTCATTAGAAGAGCAATTCCAGCAAATCAAATAATAGGGAAATGATTCTATTTCTTCAAATATTTCGTTCCACAAGACCTTTTATCTGGAAATTCTCTAGCAGACATTTTTTTATTATTATTATAAAAAAAAAGAAGTTACAATTTTTATATTTAAAAGAGAGATTATTGGCAAAAACTCCCATAAAGGAAACACTATTTTCTACCCATCTATACAGAACCTCAACATTATTAGGAGTAACAAACAAGTAATAGAATTTTTAAAACATACTTTTTAAAATTTATTTATTTATTTGCAGTGAAATTTTATTCATCCTGCTTTGATTTCCACTGCTACCAAGAGGTCCAGTCTGGGAAGAAATAGTTCATTCATCTCATGACGCAGCTGAACTTTGAACTACTCAGTCCAGAACATAAAAACCTTCGTTTTTTTCAGTTTGATAATTCACTGTTATTTCTAAGTGTGGCACTTACTGCTGTCTAACACACTTTGATATTTTACCTGTAGAGCACTGACCATGATTTATGGTTTCACTGTCCTCACCCCTGAAAATTCCATTTTGCTTTGCAAGTTGCATTGGTAAACATAAAACATTAAAATTGGCTCAGGCTTGAATTCTGAACCATGTAAAATCAAATTTGTTAAGAAGAAGATATAAAAATCTTCATAAAATCAGTTTTTCAGTCAGTCTGAAGTCAACTGGAAATGTCTTCATTTTAATAATCTCCAATTAAGAACAATTTTAGACAAATTTTCAATTTGTTTTAAATTCTGAGACTGTAGAGGACCCAACAAAATAAATTATTTCAGTGTCTCTAATCGAAATGATGCCACAGTTGCAATGATAATAGTGCCAATTAAATAAATAATAACAACAAATAAAATATTTTTATTGGACATACTAATATTACCAACAATCTCCTAGGGAAACAAGAGCCTCAATATTGTTTCCAATTTTAGATGTGGGCTATAGTCCCTAGCCCTTAAAACGAGTTATTTTACAGCTCTGTATTGATATTTGCTCAAAACTTGCTGCTGTTTTCTGTGTTCATTATTTACCACTGGGAGAATGTATTTGGGTGGTGTAAATGATGTTGTTTTTGGTACTGCTGCAGAGTTAAGGTTATTGTTGAAACTTTAATCAATACCTTTGATGCTTTTTGTCTCTGTGGTTTTTGACCTGCTGCTGCTATATTTGTTTTAACTCTTGCCATTGAATAACAACAAAAGAAATCCGACTATTTCCATGAATAACTGCAAGGTACTAATTATGTTCTGTAAATTAATGGGGTATTTACTGCCTTAACCTATCTTAACAAAGATTTTGTTTGGGGATATATTACTAATGAAAAAGCCTTGACATCTTAATACTCTCCTGGGCAAATCGTTAGAATAGATCCCAAATGCAATTAAAGAAGGACTTGTTTTAAACCACTGTATTAGGAGATAAATAGGCACAGCCTCCTCTCTGAGTGCTTGTTTGTAAATCTGCAGAATTCCCATTAATTCTGTGCTTCCTACCTCAAAACTGGGCTGCTGCAGGAGGAGCAGGGGAAAGGGCTGGGACCAGGAGCAGGGGGCTTGGTTTGGTTTTATTTGTTGTACGTGCAGTGAGAAATTGGAATGGGAAATCCCCAGAGGAGGCAGCAGAGGAGGAAAAGATGGAAGTAGAAATAATGACCTGGGGTGGGAATCTCCTCTGTTTGAGGATTCTTTTCCTCAGCTATCAGCAAGGCTTTCCCACAGGTGTGGAATAGGATCCCACTTGAATTTCCAGAACATCTTTTCCAAGGTTGTTGCCAGCTCCATGATCTTCTGGGAGGTGTGTGATTAGAGGAGAAAAGGGGGTTTTCTTGCAGTTTCTGACCACTCACACCAAGCCATTTCTCTGTGGTTCTGGTGAAGCAGGAACTTTATAACCTTTGGAGTGTCTAAGAGAAGTTTTGGAAAGCCAACCCTACAACTACAACTGTTTGAGAGAAACCATAGGTTATGATTTAATCGATCTTAAATATTTTCCAGCGGAGACACAGCTTTGGGAGGACACGACCCTTGAATTTGAAATGAAGGGAAGTTGTTGGTTTTTTCCTTTTGAGGAGTCCAAATCCTTTCCTGACAGTTTTCAAACCTGCAGCCCTCAAAAATTTACCTTTTCTTATTCTTTTTTCTTTTTTCACTGAGTTTATGGAGACAGGAACTATTTTGAGGGAGAAGGGGACAAAGGCAAGGGAATGGATGAGCATAGCCCATGACCCTGCTGAGATGGACAGACATGGGAGAAAACAGAGGACAGACACATCCCCACAAGTCTGAACCACCAAGAAGAGGTTTCTGAGCACGTGAGGGAAAGCCCTGGCACCAAAGCCATTTCTTCTCTTGGTTTTCGTGCCCCTTTCCCCTTCTGTTGTCAGGAGCAAGGCCAAATAAAGAGCTTTCAAACTCTTCCAGGGTAGGGGAGGGGAGGGATGAGGTTGTTGCTGCCTCTCTGCCACGCATTGGCATTGGAGCAGTTGAATTAATCCACGGTTTCTTGTCTGCTGCTCCCCCTGATTGGGCTTTTATAATTAGAACAATCTTGTTTCCTGATGTTTATGAAAGGCACCAGTGCTGGCTCCCAGGTTTTCATTACAGCTGAATTTAAGGGCATCTCTTTCTCCTGTTGCTGCCACTCCCCCGTCCTTGTTTGCTAACAAGGGCTTTGTTCCATGCCGAGGATTTTGGGGGGACAGAGGATTAGGGCAGCTCCTCCTCTGCCCGCCCCAGATCTGTCTCCCCGGCACTCCCGGCTCCGCCGGATTACGGCGCGGTGCCGTCCTGCATCCCTCCTTCCCAAAGTGGGTTGATTTACCCCTTCAGCCTTCCCCACCTTCCTCCCGAAGAAGAAACAGCATCAGATATGCCAGAGCTCCTCATGTCACCGCTCAGTGACTGCGCTTTGCAAAACAAAAGCCTGGAACTCCCGGCCCGGGGAGCAGTGACAGGCGGGAGGGTAAAACTCTGTGTGAGGAGGAAAGGGGGAAACGATTTACAAGGGAAAGCAGCACCCAGCAGACCCCACTCTCACCCCCAGAGCTGGGAAATGTGGAACCACTTGGTCCTGCAAATGTGTTTTGAGGGTAAATGTTCAGCCCCCATCCCATTTTCCAGCTGTTTTTGTCTCCTCGGACTTCCAGAGTCCTGTGTCCATGGTCCTTAAACCTGCCAGATCCTGCCAGACACACACTGCCTCACCACGGGTTTGTGCAAATGTCCGCAGTTTCAGCTCTCTGTGGGTTGGGGCAGGAGTGAAAGTTGTATTTTCTTTAAAAGGACAGTTTCAGCCTTGAAGAAGGCATTAGAAATCTCCATGTTTAGCCGCTCACTTTCTTCTCACTTAGGTTTTGGGTTTTGTAGATTTATTCCCCCCTGGTGATTTTCCTGGAATTTAAATATGTGCCAGCAGTTTACAAGCCTTTCCCGACGCTGCCCTAGGCAGAACTGTGTGTTTTCACCTTCCCTGCCTTCAAGATTTAGCTCGAGGGTCCAGCCCCCGTGGTAAAATACCTGGCCCTTAAAATTTCAGCCTGCTGCCATCGATCGCAACAAATCGTCCTGGGTTTACTGCTCAAACTGAACAAAACCGAGTCTTTAACACACCAAATGCCAGAGCCATAAATAGGAGGGCTCAGAGGGACAGAGGAGAGGATGGAGAGGGAGAGGGAAATGGAGGGAAGAGCTTTTGCCACGTGCAGGGCCCCATAGCAGGGCCACGTGTGCTCACCAGGCACCGATTCCCCCCAGCCTGGCACGCTGTGCTCACCCCACACCAGAGTTGCAGGGAGCAATTTCCAGCAGGTAGGTCATAAATCTCATGTTTATTGCCTTTTATTATGTTGTTTCAACAGCTCTTAAAGCTGGAACAGCGACCGATTGATAGCTGCTTTAAATCTCCTTCATTTTCTGCACATATTTCTTTATATTTCAGGGAGGGGGGCATCCATCTTTGTCGTGCCTCCCCACCATCTCTTTCCCTTCAGGAGTCAAATGCCAGCTCTTTCCCTTCACAAGTGATGTTTTACAGGTCCCCCTCCACGCTGGGAATGCTGCTGGTGCCGGGGAAAGGGCAGCCAGGGAGCAGCCCTGGAAGGGAACACGGTGTTTGTGTTCTTGCTAGGAAATGCATTGCGATTGGATTCAGACCAAGAGGGACAAAGTGGAGAGAGAAAAGGAGAAGAGGCGGCCTTGATGGAGAATTGATTGCCATGGAAAGAGGAGGAGAGAGCCACAATTAAAATACTGCATTTTATAGTAGACTTTTATGGCCTGGATCAATTTTCAGGTGTGCATTTGCAATTGCATCCCCTCCTCTTGAAGAGTGTCCTACAGGGTTCAGGACACCTGCAACTTCAGAGACAGTGTCTGGTGAGGCCAGAAGATCTTTGTGGCGATGCCAGAGCAGAATCATGGATGAAACCCCCCAGTATCTCTGTGGTGCTTTGGGGAGATCCCACCTGGAGTGTGCGATCCTCATCACCTGCTGGAGTGAGTCCAGAGGGGGCCACAGAAATGATCAGAGGGATGGAGCAGCTCTGCTGTGAGGAAAGCTGAGAGAACTGGGCTTGATGAGCCTGGACAAGGCTCCAGGGAGACCTTCCTGCACCTTCCCAGTACGTAAAAGGGGTTTATTCAAAAGTTGGGGACAGTTTTTTGCAGGACCTGTTGTGATAGGACAAGGGGTGATGGTTTGAACTGAAAGAGGGTCCGTTTGGATTAGATAGAAGGAAGAATTTTATGATGAGAGTGGGGAGGCCCTGGCACAGGGTGCCCAGAGAAGCTGTGGCTGCCCCTGGATCCCTGGCAGTGTCCAAGGCCAGGCTGGATGGGTCTTGGAGCAGCCTGGGACAGTGGGAGGTGTCCCTGCCCAGGGCGGGGGTGGCACTGGATGATTTTTAAGATCCCTTCCAACCCAAACCATTCTGGGATTTGCTGATCTCAAGCAGCTCCTCTCACAACCCCCAAACTTAAGGGTCCCCAGGGACCTCTGAGTGACAGGGTCACACCAGCAGCACCAGCAGTGCCACAGCTTTCCTCCCCCAGGGAGCCAGGGGGCAGGGATGTGATTGATGGCAGCACTGAGGAACCTCAGGCATCACTCTCCCAAAGCCTGAATTTTTCCAAGAGTTGATCAAAATCTTATTAGGTTGGTCAGGATAGCTATCTACTGGAAAAATAGAGTTTTCCCATGAAAACATTTCATAAGGATATGTCCACAGCACTGAAATTTATAGTGGGGGGAAAAAAACCGAGTGAATTATTTCAACAGTGTTTGCTCCAGTTCTCATTTTGATTACCTTCATTTTGACAGGTATTTTAATATATTCATATTTTCATGCTTTGACCTTATCAGGACGAAACGTTTCATTCCATCTAAATGAAGGGATTACAAATGGGCTGGATGAAACTCTTGGCTGTTCTGAATCTGAAAAATGTGACAACTTCTGTTCCATACAAAAGTTCCAAATTTCCACAGCTCATCTGCATTCAAAGCAAATTCCCCAAAGAGTGAAAAGGTCTCGAATGAACACCAATTAAAAGTCTGGGACCACTCATGACACAGCAGCCCTTTTAGGCAGGTTTCCAGCGTTCATTAGGACTTCTAAACTCAGAACTAATTTTCATGCTGGATTCAGACTGGTCACATCTGAGAACTGGCTTTAATGGTGTTTTTTAAGCACCTGAAAATCCAGTCCCGGGTTCTGGGGGCACATCTGATTCCACAGCCCTCAGCATATCTTCAAACCTGCTTTTCTGGCTGGGGGTGAGGGCTTTTAGCAGCCCCTTTGCAGGGATTTGAGAAAAACGCTGAATACCAAAAGAACCCTGGGCTTAACGACAACAACAAAACCAAAACCACAAAAAAAAACCAAAAAACCCCCCCAAAAAACAAAACAAAAACAAAAAAAAACAACGAAAAAGCAGTCAAAGCATTGAGCATCTTCCCAGTCAGAGTGCTCTGGGGCTGTGGCTTGTGCTGTGCAAGAAGCCATCCAGCCAGCAGGGTCCCTCCTGCACCCTCTGAGAGGGCAGAAAACCCCATCCTCAGGGATCAATAATTGTGTATTTCCACCCAGTGCAAAGGGATTTGTGCCAATAACTCCCAGAGGCCAAGTGTGAAATAACTAAATCGTGCACATGCCAGTGGGGAGGGGCAGAGGGGGAGCAGGGTCTCTGGTCACTCCTTCCCATCCAAAATGGGAATTAACTCCCTCATTTTCTCTTTAAATTGACATGAGGGCACAAACCCCAGCATTTCCAGTGTGCAGCTCCTCATTTTACAAGAAATACCAACGGGTCCCACAGCTTGACTGGCCCCACCTTTTCTGATTTATGTGACAATTTTCTCCTGGGAACTGTGACAAAACCTCAGCATCTCTGATGGATGGGATGTCACCAGTGAGCAAATCCTCACCTGGGAGCTCAGGAACCAGGGGCACACCTATGGTCTGACATCTTCATTTCTACACTCCATTGTTGCAGGTTTAAAGCATTTTCATGTAAAGGCCAAGTGGACACGTAAATGTTTGGCCAGAGTGAGCTGTATCAGTTAAAAGGGTGAATAGCTTTTTTAATTATTTCAATTTTTTATGACTCAGATATGCCAATAAAACTCTTGGCCAGTTTTCCACAGCTTTGCTGAGCTGAGAGCAAATTAAACTGACAAAGCAATTTTTCCCAGGGGTAGAAGAAGCTGCTTTCTAGGATGGCAATCCAGGCAAACTCTTACACTTAACCCAGAGGTAGAGCTGGGATTTGTGAAACTTTTCCTGCTTTTAGAGAGACATCAGCTAAGATTCTCTCTTTCACACAGTGTGAAGGAAAAGACATTCCCTCCTGAAAATCCCCATTCCAAGGAATTCAACAGATGATGCAAACAAGGAAGCACAGAAATATATCCAAGAAAAGGTGGGATCTAATCTAAGATAAATCTGCATCCAAACAGGAATGAGGGTGGCACAGAACAACCAGGAGGATGAGGGCTGAAACCATCCAGCTATGTCTTAAATGAACGTGGCTGAAAATTCAGAATAAAAGGCAGATTCCACCCTGCCTTCCCATCAGAGCCAGTAACTATCAAATCACTGCCCTCAGCCTGGGAAATCTCGCTGGGCTCTGCCTGTGCTGAGCTGAGCAGGGATGCTTCTAATCATGGCTGGCTCAGCAGGGCTCTTTCAGGGCACATGGAACCGAGTGTCCTCAGCCCTGCCTGCAGCCTCATGGGCACTTTGCAAGAGCTGTGCTGATGGGGCAAAGCAGGACCTGGCTGTGGGCACCTGCACCCCAAACCAACCCCAAAACACAGCAACTCATCCCAGCCAGGGCACTAACAAATGGGGTTCAAAGGTCTGGGGGCTTTGGGTTTGGTTTTGTTTTTCAGTACAAAAACCACTCTGGAAATCCTTGTGTAAGAAAACCCACAGGAGGCAGGTTAAAGGTGTCTCAGTCAGGGCTGAGCCTCCTGGCACCTTTGCAGATCTACCTGTGCCAGGCACTGCCTGAGCAGCCTGGCACCACACAGTTTGAACCCCTGTGCCTCAGTTTCCTCCCCTGGGGGTGTAGGGCAGCAATATTCCCCCCACAGAAGCCTCTGTGCATTTGGGAGGTGGCACAGAGCCCACTGGTACGGGAAACCTTCAAAACTCAGACTTTTGGGTCCAGGGCACTGCTGTTTCGCATTAGCCAACTATTTATTAATCACCACTGCCACAGCAATCAAATCTTGTCCACAGCAGCTCCTGTGGTTCTCCACAAACAAGAACAAGCCCTGACAAAACTTCTGTCTGAATCCAAGTGCCAGACTGCCTGCACTGGTGACTCAGTTTCTTACTATTTCTGCCTTTAATAGCAGGAGCTCTGCTAAGATTGCTGGGAGCAGCCCATGTTCAGCAGTTTAATGGGTACCAGCCCAGACAGACTAATGGATCTGGAGACCAGCAGAGAGCAGGGAGGTGAGCTGAGTGGAGAATATTGAGGCTTTTAAGGCAGAAAAGCAGCAGCTAGACACGGGGTATCAGACTCAGAGAGCCTCGCTGGAGACAGAGCTCCTCGCTGGGCGTGCCCAGGCATCCATCACCCCGGACAGCCCCTGGAAACAGGGCATTTCCTGAAACAATTTGCAAAATGCAAAGCAGAGCTGGGAAGGGATCCTGGGGTGCAGGGCCAGGCACACAGCCAGGTGAATCATTGTCAGGTCTGAGCTCCCAGTTTCCCTCTCCTGGAGGAGTGTTTCCATCACCGCCGAGGCAATGTCAGCGCCTCAGAGAAACCAAATGTTCCATCCAGCACCATCCATTTCTCTGGCTCTCAGAGGTCCAGACGAGAAAATTCTGCTCCTCCTCCTCAGAACTCTCAGACCCTACTGAACAAGTTCTGCCAGGGAGCAGGAGGTGTTGAATTCACCCCTGTGTGCAGGGACTTGCCCAGAAGGTGTTTACCTGCATGTTGTCACTGGTGGGTGACCTTTCAGAGTCTGAGCCACAGAGTGTGAACTTCAATCTGCTTCAAGATGCATTTCCAGGCAGTGGGATCTGTGCAAAAATAAAATATGAACCAACAAAACATTCAAGGCATCTGCCATATCAGAAAATGAGTAAATAGAGAAGGAAAAAAAAAAAAATTCTTCTCTTACTCCTTTGGTGAAACCATTAGGATTTTTGTTTTGCTTTTTATCAAAAGAAAATCCTGATTACATATGAGGGGAAGAAGACAGAAATCAGGGCCACTACATGTCCTTCTGCAAAAGGATGTGTAGGATGGTATTTATTACTGATGTAGGTATTTATTGTTCCCAAACTGCCTGTGCAGAGCAGGACCTTCTCCTCACAGGTGTGAACTGTCCTGAGCAATGAAGAAGGGTTTGCACCAGCAGGGAGGTGAACTGAGAATGTGTAGAAATTATTTGGGTTGCCAGCAGAGGATGAAATAACTCCTGGCCTCATCACTGGAGTGATGCAAGGGGAGGCCACGAGGGGCAAGGGACTGGAGAGAGAAAAGGAGAGATCCCATAATTAAACAAAAGACTTTCTCTGAAGCCCCTCATGATGGATGTGCTCCTGCAGGCTGGGAAACAGCTGGTGTGGCTCAGTTTTGTTGCACTGGCCATAAATAAGAGCTCTCATGGGGTGTGTGGGTGGGGTAAAAATGGCATTTGGCAGAAAAACTGGGGCAGGGACAAGGATACAGTGGAGACCTCGAGGAAGGGATGCAGAAACCAAGGTGGAGACAAAGTGTGGATTTATCCTGACCTGCCCTGTCCTTTCCCCTTCCCCAAATCCACAGGGGAAACCAGCTTTTCCTTCCCAGGGAGGGAGGAGAGTGGGACCCAGTGTCACAGGGAATGCCATCCTTGTGGCAACACCCAGACAGCCTCAAACCAGATTTCTGCTCACGTTGCAGGGAGGTCAAATCATCCTCTGGCTGCTGGAAACCAACATTTGGGGAAGGGAAGACATGTCCAAATCAGAAAGAAAAGCTCTGGGAGAGCTCAGCTTGCTCTTGTGATGCTCAGCCTACCCTCTCACACTGCTGGGTGTGTGCATTTTAAGAGCCCTGCATCAGCTTTGGCCCTGGGAACAGGGAACTGGTGTCTGGGGGGATGTTTGATAATCCCAAACTGCCCAGCAGGACAGAGGGAAGGCAGGGCCAGGATCCAGGCTCAGCCAAGAGGTCTCTGAAGCAGCAGCTCCACAGCAAAGCACCCTGGTCTCACAGTCAGCACCAGAGAGCCTCAGACACCCCTCACCCCTGACCCAGCACCATCCTCAGCGTGGGGCTTGGCAATAGAGCAGGAGTTGCTTCAGATCATGAGCTGGGCTTGAAATCTTGACCTCAGGCCAGATGGAAAACCTTCATGGACACACATACACCCCAAAACACAGCCCAGAGCAATTGCAGATGCTGGGGGCTCTGCCAGACTTTGCTGCCACTCTGCTGCCTGAGGAAGTGGCTTCCCAGTGTCTTTAGGGCTTGAAATCCTGTGATTCTGCCTGCAAACCTGAACTTGCTGATTGCATTTGTCTGCACTTCTGAGCAGTGGTTCCTGGGACAGAGAAGTGTTCCTTCTCCTGCAGACCTGAACCTCTCAGCCAGGGCCCCCAACAATGCTGTGCACCTTTCCACTTTAGTTACTTAAAGTAAATTGCACCTCGTCCCTGGCAAATCTGAAAGGCAGGCAGCAAACCCTCGGTAGAGGAGCCATGATGGAATTCAGTTTGGGCTGGCAGGGATTTACAGCCCAGCTCCATCCAGCACAATGCACTTTATTCTTTTTATAGAGCAGCTTGAATGCAGTGGTGGAGCAGTGAGGGGAGCTGAGCAGAGCCTAAAGAACAGGAGGGCTTTTTATGGGTTCAATAAGATTTATGAAGAAAGACATTTCTCTGGAGCAGGGAGCAAGGGGACTTCCAAAAGCAGCAGAATACCTCTGCTCTTCTCCAGATGCCTTTGGTGGTGAAAGGAGTCGATCGTGTCCTTGAAGGTTTTATCATCAAATAGAAAGGGGCAAAAAGTGGAATTATGCTGCAGTGACTCAATGGCACAGGGGGTGCCCAGGGGTCCAGGCACCTTCAATGGCCCAATTCTCCACTCCACACACTGGCACAATTGTTTGCTGGCTTCAGGCATGGTGAGGGGAAAGAGTTTAGGTCTAGAAGGATGTGGTGGGAAAGCGTGATCCTGGCTGAGCTGAGGAGAACATGCAGTGCAAGCTCCCATTAATGGTGCCATCAGAAGAGCAGTGCCTTGGGGTTGTGGGAAGTTATTAACTCTCTGTGACCCACCAGAGAGCCTGCTTCTCATCTCAGCTCTGAACAGGAGTGAGCAGAAGAGGAGATGTCAGCTGAGAGTGTCCTCCCTTGCAGGGCATCCTGACACAGCTGAGGCTGATTCTGTATCCAGCTCCTAAACTCTGTTTTAACTGCAGTGAGATCTTCAGCAGGCTGCAGACAAAGCCTCAGCAAAGTCTGGGATGTCAGAGCACTTCTTGCACGTCACTCAGTTTCCTGTAAAGTCAAGATGCTGATATTTACCTATGAAATCCTTAAAGCACTTGGAGAGTCTCAGCTGTAAAGAGATGTGGGGGAATGGATCTCTGCTAAGAGCTCTGGGTGAGAGCTCTCCCCCTCCAACAGGCAGGGAAGCCTTGTAAGGCCCCCATCACCAAAGGGCACAGAATGTCCACACCACCACAGCTGCTTCAAAGTGCATCTTGGGGAACCCCAAGAGCAGAGTGCCTTCTGAGATCCCCTAAATACTTGTGAGACCCTGAGATCCACCATGTGAGCTGGCACAGCCCCCTCGGGGTGTCTCAGTGGCAGAAGACAAGACCCTGCTGTCCTTTCCTTAGGGCTCCACTGCTCCAGCTGCAATTAATTGGAACATCTCCCACTGATTCCTGATTAGCTGCTTTTGATTAGGGTTTAATGACTTCACTCGGCCCCTAATTCACAGGCATGAGCTTGGGAATGCCTGAGAAGAGCTCAAACACAATCACAGTGTCTCCCACCTTGGGGCTGCCACTTAAGCTCTGTACACAGGGGCTCTGCTCCTCTGGCCCTGCAGCACCTGCCACCCCCAGCCCCTCTCCTCCTCCTCCCTGTGCCTTCAGGCAAACCACAGCCAGGGATGGCCAAACTCTGCCTCCTGATGGTGGAGGAGAGAGCTGGAGTGAAAAATGGATACTTCAAAGCCACCTTGGCACTCAGATAATCTCTAAAATTCAGGGCTTTGTATGTGGCTTATCCACAGAGCTACAGCATGCCTGGAAAAGCCAGGCCAGAGTCAGGATCATGGGTGACTGTCCTGATGTGTCATGGGACACTCAGGGAGGGCCAGGACAGACCTGTACTGGGCTTTGGGCCTTCAGGGAGGGCAAGCACTGGTGTGGTCTGGTCCTCAGTGGAGAGCAGCAGTGCCCCTCGGAGCTCTCCCCCTCCTGCTGCTGCCCAGGATTTAGGGGGAAGGAGAAGTCTCAGTGTCTGTGCAGTGCTCAGTCCTGGGGAGGATTGCTTTGCTCCCTCTCCCTGACTCCCTCTCCCCTCCCTCTTTCCTCCTCCATCCCCAAACTCTCACTCAATGCCTGGTTAAAGAGAGTGGGCAGAGGGTTTGCCTGGCAGGGAATTGAGGCAAACCCAAACTCTGCGTGGCCACTGGGAGCCACCAGGGAGCAGGATCTGCATTCCAGTTCGACCTTGGAGGCTAAACTGAAGGTCATGTCACACTGCCTGCCTTGTCACCAGCCAAGGAGGTTGTAAACACTGGTTTCAGAGGCTGCCATGCCTTTTGAAGATCTGAAAGTGCATTTATCTTCCTGAGACATGCATTAATCTACTAACTACCAGTGAAGATAAGGGGATGAAAAGAGGCTTGGTGGGGAGGAAAAAAATAATAAAATGAACCAAAATAAAGTAAAGCAATCAAATCAAATCAAATAAATAAAATGGAAGAAAGCAAAAGACTCATTTTCATCAGTAAGAAGAGGTCCATGGACTCTTTCACAGTGCCTTAGGCACTGATGTCCCATCACACAGCTGCCTTATCACAGCTCTCCTCTGCACCAGACTCACCCTGGCAGGGTGAGGTGACAGCTTACAAAGTGTCTGAGTCCCCTCAGTGTGCCCCCAGCTCCACAGTCGAGCTCTTTAATCACCACATCTCAGCGACAAGGCAGTGAAGCAACTCAACTCCCAGCAAGACAAATCCAGAGCAGGTTGTTTATTTTCTCTACAGGCAGCTTCCACTCTGTGCCTGGGAAGAGCCAAGCAGGGCCAGAGCTGGACCTTGGAGGAACAAGCCCTCGGCTCCCTGCAGCTGGACCTCAGCTCCTGCTGGGGCAGGCAGAGGTATTTAAAGGAAAATAAACCTGGGTTGGAATCCCAGCTACACAGAGCAGAGCTCCAAGCCTCAGTCTCCTCAGCTGGAAGAGAAAATCAGCAGTGGACTTCCATGTGAAGGGAATTGGAGATCAAGGACTTCTTGGGTGTTGTTTTGAATCGTTCTCTGTGTTTGGCTCCGCTGCTGAACCCCCTTGGATCCCCTGCTGAACCCCCCTGGATCCCCTGCTGAACCCCCCTGGATCCCTGCTCCTTGTGGCAGGAGCCTCCTGGGTTCAGGAACTGATGGCTGCTGGCAAAGAGAGAAAAGGCCAACAACCCAAACTCCTTTTGGAGTCAGGCACAGTACAACTGACAGGAGGGCAAAAGGCTCCCAGCTGCCCCCAAAACCTGTGGGAGACAACACCTCAGACCGTGGAAAGGGAGGGAAGGTGGGCTCCTCCACCATGAAGTGCTGGGGTGGTTTCATCAGCAACAGGACCTGGGCACAGGGGCTGCAGGGCTGCCCTTTCCCTCATCAGGGAGATGTCACCTCCTCCACAGCCCAGGTCACACCTCCAGCCTGGCCCCGAGCCCTGGGCTGTTTGTCTGCAGGGCACATGAAGAGGAAGGTGGAATTAGAGGAGTTGGGGGCAGGGGAAGTGCTGCAGAACTAATAAAGAGCTTTAAAGGGGATGGGGAATTGAGTCGGGTTCACATTAAAGGGCAAGGAAATGAATGCTGAGATGAAGGCGCCTGCAAGTTCAAATGTACCAAGCTGATAAGTAAATAAAGTTAAAAGAATGACTTTTAATTACATTTGAAAGAGAAAAACAGGGAGAGCTGGGGGGGAATGATAGAAAAAACTCCAAAGCCAGACACTCTGGAGCTCCAGCCTTGTCTTGGGGACGCTCCTCTCACCTGCCTGGTGAGCCCAGGGCAGCCCCCAGCAGGGGCAGGGCTGTGGGGACAGGAAGATCGACTGAACCTGGGCTTAATGCCTCAATTAAGGTTCATTCTGATCAGCTGTAAAAAGCAATTTAGCCCCACTAAGCTGCAGCAGGTCAGGAGCAGGGAGAGATGGCAAGTCTCATTTGAAAGCCAAACACACACATTCCCATCATTAACGCTCCCATCCCGTTAATGACAATAATATTGTGGGCTTAAAATGTTGCTTTCATTGAGCAACTGGAGAAGAATGAAATGCTTTCCTCCAGTTTTTGGTCTGGTGCCAGGAGCTGCCTGTAAAATCCAGATAAGAGTTCTCAGCACAAACTTCTGATAAGGGAATTAGCAGGTAAACTTTAAACTTTGGTGAAGGCGAGGAGGAGAGGGGAAGTGTTTGTGATCTCCTCACTGGTGTCAGCTTGCCAGGCTGAATCTCACCAGGCCCAGATGCCACATTCCCTGAATCCTCATCCCTATTATCTGTCTCTACTGGGAAATTACCTGTTTCCATAGCTGAGGCCAAGGCCTCCTTCCCTTAAGAATCTGCCTTTTTCCTCTCCTTTCTATTTTCTCACGCCACCAGAGACCATCCTCCATCCTATTCCTAGCACTGCTCTTCTCTTAAGTTGAAGATAATTCCATGTCAAACCTTTTGGGTTTCATCCTATCTTAAAAAAAAAAAAAAAAATCACTTCTAGATTATCCACAAACTCAACCAGAATTAAAAATGATTGCGTTGACTCTGGATAAATCTCCCTCTTGCAGATGTTGGGTACAGGAACATCTGTTGTGGTCAGGATGAAACACCTTGATGAAATGCCCTCTGGAGAAAGAGGTTTTCACCCTATTTGTCCACTTTGCCAAGGCTCAAGTTCATGAAATCTAAAGCTGATGCACCAGAAATCCTGGGACATCTGCAGCTTGGAAGAAGAGGGTAATATAGAAATCAATCTGCTCCTACAGTCAGTTCAAGCTGTACATCCACTTGGTTCAGGAGTGATAAAATTCATTCCTCTTTGGTGACCATTTGGAGGGACAGGTTAACTCCAGGAGTATTTTGAATACTCATTCCACTCCTGGAGAACCTCTACCAAGGAGGATTAAATGAGCAGCTCACAACTGTGGAGCAAATTATGGTCAGAAAAGCAAATATTAGGGCATCAAGTCATCCCTCTCTCCATCTCTGAACCTTGGAGTGGCTCCTGGCCGAGCTGTCCTGTGCTTTTTCTCTAAAATAAAGTGCTGATACAATTGGCTGGGAGGTAAAAAATGTCTGTGATCCTCTGAGCACTGAACAGATGATTTTGCCTTTCCATCCCCATTACCCTCTGCTCTTGGGAAGGTGGGCAAGGCACAGGAGCAGGAAAGTTCCTCACAGGAGCGCCAAGATTTAGCAAACTGCTCCTGCCTGCTTTCCCTTACTGGCACTTCTCTTCAGGAGCTGCTGCCTGAGCCAAAGAGCTGCTGTGGAGGCAAAGCCAAAATCCAGCCAGCCCAGACAGAAACCACAGAGTTTTTCAGAAGCTGAAAGGAATTTGTTAATTTGCCCGAATTTGCTGGGTTTGGACTTTTATATCCTGAGAGGGGACACCAAAGTAACACATGGACAAAAACATGACAAATTTCCTGCCTGCACCTGAGCAGGCAAGCTGGGAATCCCAGAGCTTGATCAACAGCAGGAACACACCCATCCCATAGTTTTAGGATTGGTTAAGACCTCCAGGACCTCAGAGTTTGGGAAAGGCTGAAATCCTTGTTACCCCTGGCTCCTTAAGATTTTTGTTCTACATGTTGAACCCTTCTTATCCCAAAATTTCTGTCTCCTGCACTGCCAGCATCAGGCATCAGTATCTCAAGAAAATCACTATTTCTGGAACAGCAAGAGCCAGGCAGGAATATCTTGTTAAGATATCTCTTACAGTTTGGAAAAGGCAGATTCCTCTCAGTTGAAATGCTTGGAAGGAAGAGACCCAGTTTGATGAATTCCTTCTGCTAGGAAAAAAAAAAATGAGACTAAGACAACTTGTTTTAACTTTTTGTTCAAAGTCATTTTGTTTTTGAAACTTAAGCTGATTACAATAAAAATATATTTTAAAAATGAAAAACAGGTCATGCATGAAACACTTTGATATTATCAAAATGAAGTATTGCAGACTATTTTTTTTTTTTGTCACAGCTCACAAAAGTCTCAGTGATTTTGACTTTTTTTCATGCCAGGACAAGGAATTTTAAGCCTCTATGTTTCTTTCTGGGATAAGCAATCATTTATATAATGTAGTTTTTCTCAGAGAAAAACAGAGCCAGCCTTTCAGTTTCTAGCTCTGCTTTGAACTGAGACTGAGAGTTAACTGGAGTGATCCAAAGTTGTTAAAAACCAAGAGAAAAGCTTTCATATTTCAGACTTCTATCTTCCTCTGCTCCCAGCGGCCAAAGAAAATGCCATTAGCCCTGGAGGTACTTCTGGTAAATAAAGAAAAGGGGGAAAAAAGAAAAAAGGAGAAGGAAAAAAAAAAAAAGATAGACAAGAGAATAGTCTTTATCTTTTATTTCTCCCTCGTAAATATATTATAAACCATTTTCTCCAAGGCGTGAAACTGTCTCGCTTCAGCCCTGGAGAGCCAAGGCAGTCTGAGCTTTCAAAGGCGCCTTTTGGAGGGCTCGGGGGTCTCTCAAAGCCCGCCTGGGGCGCGGTTTTTGGAGGGGCAGCGCAGTGCGGGGCGCAGTTTGCGCCTCAGTCCCGGCAGGAGGGGGCAAAGCCCCGCTTATTCGGCTCCCAGCTTTTCCTTCGTGCGGCTCAGCCGCGGGCTGGGAGCCTTTTCGGGCGGGGAGCGGCCCCCGGGGCCAGCGCTGCTGCTGCCGCTGCTGCTGCCCCTCGCCCCGGGACCGCGATCTGGGGGCTCACGGGTGATTTTCGCTTGTCTAAAGCCAGAGCTGCTGCTGATGGTGCCGACAGCTCTGCTGCCCACGCCTCGGTGACAGGACTGGGAGCTCGGTGCTGTTGTATGGAAGCTGATTTAGAAAAAAATTCGAGAAGTTTGGCTTGTGAGGAGCCCCCCTTCGGGTCTCAGTTTGTTGTGGGTGGGTGGAGCAGTGCACATGGAAAAAGCAGATCCACCCCTCTGTCCTTCAGGATGGGGCCAGTCAGGCTTTTCCAGAGATTTTAACCTTTTATACTTTTAAAATCAGTTTTAATTTTTTGTCAATTGTGCTATCCATCCATGTGATACGTAATGAAAAGAGAAAAAGAAAGAAAGAA
>VZRX01007069.1:0-14781 GCA_013398075.1 Notiomystis cincta
ATATAATTTATCTATTTTTTCGTTAATTCAAATGCAGATTCAATTTCCCTAACTGCATCACAGAAGTTTCTTTCTTTGTACACCCTCTTCCCTCCTACACCTTATTGGGATTCAATACTAGACAATATCTGAAAACCAGGACTAAAAAAATACTTTTGACATTTTGTATTTTCTGAAAGACCACAATTATGGAAACAGACTACAGGCAATGGGGAGGTCTGCAAAACATTTCTATAACAGAAATTTTAAGTACATGTCAAAAAGAAGCCATCCCAATTTAACTGGGAATCTGTTCAAAGACGCATGGGTTTTAAACTACTTGTTCATGTACCCACTCATTTCCCTGGAGATGTATGACAACCTTGAAAAGGGTTCTTCAACATGCAAAAGATACCAAAAGAGATGTTGCTTGCAGGCTATATGCCAAGCAGGTAAAGGGTAATTTTCCCTTCAATCCTCTAGTACTATTTATTCCTTGCATTTTAGTTGGGCCATGAAGCTTCACTGCTCTAGAATCAGAAAAAGTGGACAGCTGCTACCCAAAAGACTTCATTAGTTTCAAAAATTAAAAGAGGACTGGCAAGGAAAAATAAGACAGGCTGGAGAAACTGGAGGCTATCTAACCACCAGACAGCTACAAAAAATGGAAGAAAGGACTGCAGTAATATAATGTAATGATCATCTGACACAGATAGAGTAGAATTAATTAACTAGGAAGTTCTAAAGCTACCTAAAGCAGATTTTCCACTATAATTGTTATATCATCACAGGTTTTTTTACTTCATTACTAATTGAATGATTTCATTCCTAGTTGAAGACTTATTTAAAAAAAAAAAATGTATTATTGACCAAACAATGGTTTCATTTGTGCTATAATTTTAAAAAGTTATATATATTCCAAACATATAATGAGGCAAAGAAAGACAAGAAGATGTTGTTTTTCAACTCAAACATTGCAAAGTAGTTTTCTTTACTGTCTATTAATCCTTGTGCCTACCAGTGCATATAGACAATTCAGTGTCACCATCACTTGGACACTGATAATCAGCACTGCTAAATACTAAATCCGAGTTCAATCAGATCAGCTATGAACATAATCCTTTCAAGATCTGGTACAGCAACCATATATCCCTAACACAAAATAGTAACATTCTTCTTAATTGGCAAAGAGGAAGGATGCCTCCCTTATCCCACATGAGGATGAGTCACTGAAGCATTTCCTGCTTTTAGATTTCTTTATGTGTGTATTTTTCACATAGAGCCCATCATTTGCGTCAGATATTTTAAAATACACACTCATAATAAGAGTTAGCCAGCTTTATCTAGACAAAAATAAATGAAAAAAATTGTAATTTTATCCAATTCATCCCTGCAGCATAGAGAAATTACAGGGGCATAAATCAGAAGTAAATAAGAGGGAATAAGTAAACATATTCACAGAGTTAAGTACAATCAGTACTACTGTGGGAAAAAAAAACAAACAAAAATGAAAGCACAATGAAAACCTTATTGGGAGCTTTGTATTACAAAAATAAAGATTACTAATTCTGTCTTTGGAAATAAAACATTGTGTTATCAGTTCTACCAGCAACCAAATGTAACATTCTTCCATCTGTTTGGATTTTTTTTTAGTATGTAAAGAGATTTTTCTACCTCTTAAATTAATAAAATATGAGGCAGAATGCAGAATCTGATCTCCATGCACACATAAATAACATCACATGATATGTGGATCACAGAGGACCTGCTTTTCTCTCTGCTGTAAATCTAATCAGAACTGAGTTCCACTCTAACCCAGCTCTTGAAACAACTCTGTGGAACTTTTTCTATCCACAAAAAGAAAGACTAAAGTTACTTTCTCCTTACAATAATTTTTGTAATTCCCACTTCCACGGTCGTGTTCAAAAATATTGGACATGTAAAACATTCTTGAAAAGTATTTGGCATGAGATAACTTGCACTTTAGCCACCATGCATTCTCAAAAAGGAGACATGATATTACCCATAAAGATCCATTCAGAGTTGGAGTTGTGAAGCACAGAGGAAACACCAGTAGAGAAAGAGAAATGCTTGGCCACTCAGTTCAGGCATGATTTAAACTACACATTAGTCTGGAACATAAATGCACATTTCTCTCATACAACACAGGCTCCCCAGGGCAGTGGTCACAGCACCAAGCCTGTCTCACTTCAAGAAGTGTTTGGACAATGTTCTCAGGCACATGGTGTGACTCTTGGGGTGTCTTGTACAGGGCCAAGAGTTGGATTTGATGATCCTTCCAACTCAGCACAAAATAAAATAATTACAGAAAGAAGCTATATATTTTAAATAATTTTCACCCCACTGACTGCTTTTCTGTGTGTTTAGATACTGCAGTGTCTAGGTCATCCTATTATCCTTACTCTGTATGATTTAACAAAGTAGTAAAGGTGTGCATGTGGCAAATCAAGATATCAGCTATAACCATACTCTAAATGTAAAAACTAAATAATGAAATTTAGATTCTTTCCTTTGGAAAATAGTTTGACTTTTTAGGCTCTTCATAAAAAAAGTAAAACAAGAACACCAGAAGAAAAGCATAACTCAATTTTAAACAGATAACCTGTCTCCCCTATGTGGATCTACATCTAAAATGTAAAACCTACTAAGAATAATTATAGAGAAAATGGATACTTTTACATTCTAAAACAGTGTTTGCAATACCTCAGAAGGAAATGGAAAAACAAATATGAATTCAGTTTTCTGAATCTAAGAAGAAATACCAGTGTGAAACAGGAAACCAATAACGAAAGAGAAGATACAAAACCAAATTTAAAATAAATATCTGAGCCTTTAGAAAGTTTTATTAAAATTCATTTTAAAAAACACTTATATCTCCCGTTTTATAAGCTGAATACTAGGAGAAGCAAAAGGAAAATTTTCACTTTTAAAAGAAAACAGCATTTGCCAAATGGGAAACTTCAATATTGAGCTCCTTTGGCATTAAAATAAGGGTTGCTAAACTGTCAGTGCATAAAACTCCCCCACTTTGTGCTTTTTTGAGACAGGGGAAGGCAATAAAACCCTGAAGCAGAGTAACTGTCTGCAAGTAATAGTAAATCAAACTACCTATATTAAAAAGTATTTCAGCATCTCCACATAAAAATGACATGCCTAGAAGACAAGAAAACATTGCAGTACTAAAATGTGTGCATGAATAAATTTACTTCCTAATATGACAGCAAATTATTTGAGGGCACTTTAACACAGGCAGTCAAATTTTGGGTATTGGCACGATTTCCACTAAAGTCTTCTCCAGATCTGAAAAGGCTCATGTCAAGTCAGCTTAGAATTTTAGCTGCCATTTATTCACATGACGACATTTTTCTGTTTCATACAGTAAAATTTATATTCATAGAAAATTTGTCCTATTCTTCCATTTTGAGATATCAAATGCTACTTAAAATCCAGCTACTCTAACTTTCACATAAGTTTCACATGTATTTTTACACTGCAACTTACTTTAACAATTTTTTATACATTTTATACATTTTAACAAATTATAAATTTTCTGTCAGCAGTGGCTGCATGCAGGCTAAAAAAGATTAACACAAAACCAAAATTCTGGAGGATTTATCTTTTTCAAACTATTAGGATTGGTGAAGTTGTGAGATACTGAAAACAGAGGTGAAAATAAAAAAGCCTTAAGCATAATAACTACAGCTACTTCTAAGACTGTATTCTATGACTACAAGCTGTCTGAATCAGTCTGCACTTAATGTGGTATAAACCATCTGGTAAAGAAAAGTGATGTAATATCCAAGTGATTAAACTTTTTTTAAAAAAATTTTTTAGGAATTTTATCAATTGCAAGCAACTAATGTAGATTTGATTAAAAAATCTTATATGAAATAATATGAAATTAATTAATATGAAATTAAATTTAGCAACCCATTAACTCAGCAATTATTATATTTTCACAGTCTTTTGCTTGCAAATTACCACAGTTATTACAGTTGTATAAGTCAGAAGCAGAAGTTATCTGTGAAATAATAGCAAAAACGTCCCAGTGCTGATTTACATTGAGAAAATTCCATAGCTGCGCTGGGTTTACACATCTGTTTCTAAGGCACTGATCCTCCTCTCTGATAGGCTGACATTCTTCAACTCAACACAAGAAAAGTCACTTTTACAGACAGAAAAGAGACTACTACTTCTTTGTATCAATTACACAGGGCTTTCTGCAGTCTAAGAAACAGGGAAGAAGGAAGAGGATAAGGAACAAGGAAGAAAGAAGATATTAAACTTTCAGAAAATCAAGTTTATAAATCTAACTAAAGACAAAATGAGAAAAATTCAGATAAACTGGATAATAACATGTTTTTGAAAATACGTATGCCCTCAGTTTATAAAACACTTTCTCAACTACTAAGGAAGGCCTTAGTAATTTTGATTTTTGTTGTCAAACGGCTACACCAAGCAACCACTGATTTACACTATCTGATTACTTTTCAGTGTTACCTGGTTGCCTTCCTGATAAAAAAAGAATCTTGTCTGGAACTGACTGAAACAAATAAGAGAAGAATGTACTATACTCTTAATGAAAGAAAAGGTAGAGATATAAATCAGCCATATGTATGCTTAATTTAGAGTTAACTGATTCATTTCTCATTCCTAATTTTGTATCCTTGTGTACCTCATGCCTTTTCAGATTTTGATGAATACATTATATATATGCAACTGGCATTACACATGCAAATATTCAAAAAATGCAGCTAGCTACAAAGAGGCAGATCTGGGCAAGATAAAAACAATCCATGCTTCCTACAGAAAGAAATGTCACTAACTCCACAAAAGAGCAAACCTAGCCAGAGGGAAGCAGTCTGTAACACGCCATACATTTTCAAAGTGTTGTTAGGTGGTAGTATCATGACACAGAAACACAGGATTTTTTAAATTAAAACAAATATACTAGAAAAAATATTTAAAAAAATAATCTTGGCCATAACGAGTAAACCGTATTACCAAACTTCTACTCTCAAGTTAGTTGAGCAATTTTCCAAGTCTCTATCTAGCTCTAAATCTGTTTGACACCTGAAAACTTTACCTCACAACAGCTAGGAATTCAACAGTCACAAAGACAATGTATATAAGCTGATCAGTTGAGTTTTAAACATCCCTTTTCCTTACTGATCTCAGATACAGTTAATGCGTCTGATGGTAAAACTGCACCTGTGCAGCACAGCAGTGTAAACCTCGACAGAGCAGGTCTCTGAAAGCATGATTCTGGATAAAGCCACTCCCAGGGTAGGATTCAGCTCACCCTGATTTCACACATCAACAGTGCAGTTCACACGTAAGACCAGCTCCTAACCTCCCACCGAGGTTGGTGGAGATCTGATCAATAGAGGCAACACAGTCTAAGAATCAACTACATCTCGAACAAAGCACTTCTCAAGTAAGTGCCTGTCTATTGGAGGTAGGACACAGCTTCCTAAACATGCTTACCAATGTAAGTTGTCATGCCATAAGTATGCAAAATATCTACCCAAAACAAGCAGATTTGGTGTTGGATGCACAGGAAACCTGCATCCTTCTGAGAGGCAGGTGAGATGCCCCACCGAGACTACAGTGATGCTAGAAACCTGTATTAAGGCCACTGACTCCTGCATTCCACTGTCTATAATCAGCAGACATCTAGCTCAGAAGGAGATGTCTTCACTGCAGGCACCAAAAAAGAAGTTAATTCTATTTTAGCAGCAGGAATCCAGAATCAGCATAAGTGGATAATATAATTTATCACAGACAAAGACTTCACGCTAATTAAGTGACCACCACAGGTAATTTTCATTATCTAGGATTTTGAACCTTTCATTCAAATGAACAGAGAAGAGTGAGCTTTTCTTAAGTATTTTAAAATAAATTTTAATAATTTTTGAAGACTACTGTTCACCTAATTTTATACTATGAGAGTAATCCAAGATCCTAGAGCAGGTCTTTCTGTGACCTTCAACACCTTCATTGCCTAGTAGGATATCTAATCTAGGAAAAGAATTGCTACTTCTGGTTTTATTTATTTTAAAAAAATATATATTGAGGAAAACTCCTATGCATACAGCTCACTTACAAATAAGAATTATCCAATAACTAATGTGTTAGATATGTCACACTCTTGAATATGTGGGTATGTGACAGTACTAAAATGCTTCCCAAATATTCAATTCCTCAGCATGGCAGTAATAGTTACAGAATAAAGATAATTAATAAAGTCTTCTTTATCAAGTATTTTTTAAGAGACTTTCAGCCAAATCCTTCCTGCTTTACACAGGTAGATCTAATGACATCAGCCAGCATGTATAGGATTAGAATGACTTGCTCTGGTTAATACACATCTGTAACATGCAGTGTTCAGCCAGTATCTATTATTGCATTCTGTTGGTGCTGTCATTCAGTACCTCCTGTGCTAAGCTAAGCACATCACTTTAAGCAAAGTTAAATCAATCTCTATTTTATAAGGACAAAGAAAAATTATTATGGAACTGGAAATACAGCTTCAGAGACTTCTGCAGTGAGAACTAGAAGTTTTCCCTCTGTTTTCAAGGTCACTTAACACTACTAATCAGTCAAACCACACAAAGCTTTCTTTGGCATATGAAATACATGTAATATTTCGTCTTTATTACAGAACAAGAAAAATCAATCATTTTAATATGTTTCCTAAAGTATGCCCACATAAGTATATGCTACGTGACTGAAGACCAGAGTTGGAATCTTCTGGGAATACATATAAACATAATAAATTATCATCAGGGGTGTATGGTACTTCCATAGCCCTTCTATTCTTGACCACTGGTATCAACTATTGCCATTTATTTACCTCCTTGCCTACAGATCCAAGGAGTTTCCAGACATTTGCATCATAAACATTCTCAAAGGAGAAATGCTTGTACTTCCTTCCCCCGGGGCTGCACTTACCCAGTCCTTTAGGAGTAATGCCACTGCTGTCAGCAGGATTGACCACCCAGTAGTAGTACTTGAGCGTGTGCATCAGCTGCAGCACCGTGCCCACTCTGCGGATGGTGTTGTAGATGGTGGCGGTCCCGATGAACTCAGCTGACAAGTAGGTATACAAAGAGAGCTGCACCTGAGGAACCAAACAGTTATCCACATAAGTGTAAGTTCTGTGTTACTGACCTTAGAGTGTAGGGGTGTTTCTAGAATATGCTTTCGACATGATACAAGAAATGAAAAACTCTGGTCGCAATTTTGGTTAGGGCAGGACTAGAATGACACCTAGGAATGTTTTAAGTAACAATAAACATATTAGATTCTTTTCTATTTTTATACAAGAAGTATAAATTTTCAGTTTTTTCACTTTGGTTCATGTATCTCAATTATGATTACTTAGGAAAACAAATAATTCATTGTTACCAGAGATGAATGAAAAAAAATATAGATTTTATCAAACTAGAATACATAATTAAAATTACAATAAGAGTTTATGTTAATGTGCAACCAAACACACTTTGCCTGCATTCAAAAAAAACCAAAATGTTATGCTTAATCTGTAGGAAAACAATGTAATGCAACCACTGAAAAAGAGACTGGATTTCTCAAAACAGCCTTTTAATAGAATTAAGACAGAACCTTAAGCAATAATTTAACTGCTTTTAGGAACTTATAAAATACATTGGAGTATATAGCTAAGCAGGGTATAAACTTCATGATCTAAAAAATCATTGCTATTACCATGTTTTAAACAAACAAACAAACAAACAAACACTTAAGTAGAATCTTATAAAAGCATACAGGTATTTAATTTTGTTGTAGGAGAGTCATAACGTTACTCAAGTGTACTATTACCTTTGCAGGGGTATGTATCCAGATAGCAGGATTAAAAAGGATGTGGTCACATAATTGTTTGAGTAGAGGTGCTCCATGAGATAATCCATCCAAATATTTTGCAAATGACAAAAATTGTTCCAGAACTGCTCTGGTTATATGAACTCTAGATGACTGGGGGAAAATAATCAGAAAGAAAAAAAGATAATGAAAAAATCTTCTTTCATTTAATTGCTGCAGAACTTTGAAGCGGTATTTTCATCTGGCTCAGCATTACTAAATGCATGCAGCCTTGCATGTTTGATGTCATTGAATATGAAGGCCACTTATACTTTCTAATAATATTAATGGCCTTTCTAATGGTTACATTTACAGGTTAAAATATTCATCAATAACTTTGGGTTTTGGCATTTTGCTTAGCTGGGTTTGTTTTCATTTTATTAGAATCCAGTCAGGATCCTACATCTTACAGCACAATTCTTTGAAAACTTCATCTAAAGTCCTTCTCTCTTCTTAAATTAGTGTCTTACTGAAGTTGTGTGCCTCAGTGTCTGAACACACATCATTGGGAGACCTGCTTTTCTTTCCTAAACTTAAGAACAGATTTGAAGGGGTTTGGTTCCTGGTTTCCTCAGATTTCAGGAGTCTCAGTTTCGTAGTATATACCATAAAATCACTGCTGAGACTTGCTCCTATGTGGAGCATGGCACGAAGACGCTGACAAATTTCTTTGTATATTGAATTAACAAATGAATAAACAGGAAAAAACTCTAAACCTCCTTCCTCTTGTCTCCTCCACAAAATGTCAAGCACTGGAACAGGCTGCCCAGGGAAGTGGTGGAGTCACCATCCCTGTGGTATTTAAAAGACATCTAGATGTGGCACTGAAGGACATGGTTTAGTGGTGGACTTGGCAGTGCTGGGTTAATAGTTGGACTTGATCTTAAAGGTCTTCTCTAACCTAAATGATTCTCTGATTATAAGATTCAATTATTTTTAATGCTGTAAGTGAAGTCTACTTGTCAATAATACGAGTTCAGCCTGGATGCTGAATTTCCTTTGGCTTTGTACATTGAAATTCACAGTAAATAATCTGCAACTAATAAGAACAAAAATGCTATTTGGAAGTTCAAGGAAAAAAAAAAGCTTTCTGTCTTCTCTGAAGTATTTGATTACATGCAAATGAAAAACAGATACAACAGATCATTTACAAATAATGAAATTGAGACTGACTAGGAAATAAAGGATTTTTTCCCACCATATGTGCCAACTGAACACAAGTATATATTGAAAAAAATACATCTTTTCGAAAATCTGCAGCTCAGTGAATGCAATGAAAAAACCCACCCAGAAAACAACATATGTTTTAAGAATTATGCTGTGATCAATAGAAATCCTTCAAATATTCACATGGCTAAGTCTAATGAACATAGCAGGTGTTAATTAGAAGAGCATGCTTTTTTTTTTTTTTTTAATTTCATGTACAGCATTCTAAATTGATGTATTCCATGTGCATGAACCATAGTGCTCTATTCAGGAGATAGTCCTCCACGAGGGCTCACCAGTCTGCCTGTGTGTAACTTACCAAACCAAAGCTAACAGCTTTGTAAATTCATTCTGGTTATGTCACAAGAAAACCTACCTTTGGAAAAAAACACCACCTTAGGCTAGTTCTTTGAAATTCTAAATCACACTTGCTTAGTAGTGAAAACAGAAGAATAGAAAATCTGCTTTTAGGTATTGAGTGAAGGTATTTCCCTAGCCGCAAAGAACAAAGGAAACAGAATGAGAGAAACTACTTATCATTCTACTTCAAAATTCAGAACATTTTTAAAGGTGATATTATGATTTTTATCTTCTTAAAAGATTGTTATGCTGGCCTCATGGTAATAAAAGCCCAGTAGCAGACATTCAAGAATGTCAGAGCCATGAGCTTCAATCATAGGACAATGACTCTCTTATTATAGCTGATAGCAGTTTGCTCTCACATTATTAAGATTATTAAACCCCAGTAACAGGGTGTCATGAGGCCAGGAGGCAGGTGAGGTTCCTCAGACAACTGAACTGAACATCACTTTTGTGATAACTGCTCATCATGCCTGAAAAACATCAAGTAAAGGGAATGTCCCTTGCAGCTATTTCTTTTAGAAATTAAGTTCTGTTACAGTTTTCTTCTTCAAAACATGGATCAACTATTTCAACAATTTCAGAATCGAGTCACAGAAGATTAATTTAATTTTTATTAACATACACATCAAAACTATTAAATCTCAGTTATGATATTTCTGCTATATTTGTACAAACTAGAAACAAGAGAACTTTCCTAAGCAAGGTTGGGGCTACAGAAAGTGGAGAAATGAAAGTACTTTAAAGTGATTCACGAACAGATCTAAAGTAAGAACATAGGTAAGAGAAGAGAACCAGCTCCAGAAAATCAATTGTTTGAATACTGGAATATATGAGGATGAGGAAGATGAAGAGAGACAACTTATGAAGTATTTTTAATTTGCAGTACTTCTATCACAAATACATTTTATTCCACCAGTCATTTGAGCCAAGTGATTGAAAGCACCACAATGAGAGTAGAAATACTAAGAACAAAGATAAAAATACTTCAAACATACCTTTTCAAGGAGATAGCCAATGACTAGAAAGCCTTTTCCACCAAGCATTTGTTCTTGCATGGCTACTGAACTCTTAAGAAGCTCAACCAAGAAAGCCAATAGGGTAGCACTGCATGTAAAGAACAAGATTTTTTTCAGATTAAAAATGCATCTGTTGCTTTCTCACTTATCACCAGCTATGAAGTGAATAGAAACAGGCTGGTGAACAATTCCTCGAAAGAATACAAATCTTATTTTTCCTGTTGACAAATTTGTCCAGTGATTGTTCACATATTGCAACGGTAGGGTGGGAATTCATATTGAAACAAGCACTGTCAGGACTCCTGGTTTGATCATGACTATCCTATGTTTTAAATATCCAGTCCTGGAGCTTGCAGTTCTAGCCAAAGTTTTGGCAGCTGAAAGAGGCAGAAGATGCTGAGTGGAATCCAGCCGACAGTGCTAAAAGGACTCAGGCAGAGGCTCTGTCAAACATTTTACTATCCAGGCTAACTGTGCTAAATAGCAAAATTTGCAGCTGCTAGGTACATCATCATTCCACACTTTCAGTCCCTGCTAACACAGAAATGAGGCATTAAATGTTTGAACATGCACATGGGCAATGATGCCCACCACAAACTACAGTGGAGCAACAGCAGGGTGCAGAGCTTCCTTCAAACTTTCTAAAGACAAAACATGAGAATAATACCTGCCTGACCAAACAAAGGTTAAGGATTACTTATCATCCTGTTAGGAAAGCACAGAGAGACTCCAGAGGCCACAAGAAAATCACCCAATAGCCCATCCCCCAGCAATATCCTTAAGTGAAGTGTTCAGAGAGTACAGGGAAGGAAAGTGATCAGAAAAGGTTACAGTGTAGAAAACATAAGAGATATGAAAGACTTCAGGGGATAAAATCAGCAAGAGAGTGAAACTATGTTATGAAAACCAGCAGTGGAAACATATGACAGATCAATCCACCACAGGGAAAAAAAAAATCATAATCGACTCTTAGGTGACGAGGATAAAACAAAAATACACTCATCTGTTGCTGAAAAATCCAGAGGAAAGGGAGAAAGAAAATAAAAATTGTGACAGAAAATAAGCATTTAAAATTATTTTTCAAAAATCTCAAAAAAGGTAGATGACAGAATGTACTGTCGTGCATATACAATGCATACAAAAAGTCATTATTCCTTTTCTAAAAATTAAATAGATGTAACAGTTCCTAGCTGTACTGACAAGTGTCTGCAACCACGAAAGTTCTCACACAGTAGTAGGCCAGGCAAGGGTGAAAACTGTGGCTATGAAAAAGTAACTTAAAGCAAATGTCCCACCTGCTTTTGATACATTGCAACTTTACTCATAAGTATCTAGTCATCTAAAGGTTCACTTCCTCTTCAAATAAGATCTTTTACTTTGAAATAAATGTTGACATTGGTTAATCCTTGCCAGCACCAAAAAATAATCAAAGTGCTGAGGAAAACAAGATTTATTCTATTTGTTGAATAAGGCTGCCATTCAAAAGAACACAGAGCAGCCAAAGTACACGCTGGGAACATGAAATAGTGCCTTGTGTTTCTTCATTGTTGAATGGTCATAATAATCCATCTAAAATCATATACAGAATTCTCCACTGAGTGTCAGCAAAAAAAAGAACACAGATAATATCCACTTACAGAACTCCAAAGCTTTTATCAAAACAGCCTGTCAAGCTGTCACATCAATTTCAAACCAGATTATATGCACCAATTTTTTCTTAACCCAACCAAAAGTTTCTACTGTATTTGTCATCTAAAATAAGAATCTAATCATTTTTACTACAAGAAAATCTATAAGCACCTCACATAAAGTGTTGAAGATTTGAATTTAGATTTTTTTAAAAGATTGAGTAGGTGAAAGAAAATTCCATTTAGATAGATGGTGCTAACTACCATCCTCTATGTGTAATCTGATGATTTAGGACAACAAGCCATTATGCTTGTTAAAGTCAGGAAACAGCATACATCTTTGCAGAATGAGAACTTAAATTACAATAGCAAACACTATTAATATTATCTTGGAATGTCAAAAAAATATTCTTAAAATGGATCGTAAAGATTTTAGTACCATGAAAATAGCACCAGTTAAGTTTATTTTCTATTCTCACAAGTACTTTGTCAAAAGCCTTTTACTTTGTATTGCAGTTTACTTATTCATTCTATGAACTTAGATGTAAACTCATGGGCTAGAGTTATTCTTATCTCATATCCATACAATCTCTATACAACTGTTGGAAATTCTGATACACTCTGCAAGTTGTAAGACGCACTGACATCATAACAATAAAGATTTTTCTCTCTTTCCCTGTATTTAAACACTCATAAGCCACAAGTCAACTCAGAAATCATAAGTGACCAGTTTATACCTAACCATGCCACAGACATAAAAAACAGACAAGCTGGTTCTATGTAAGAAAGACTGATTCAAAATAAATGTAGTAATTCAGATGCAGCCAGTGCTTAAATATCACTTTTTAGATGTTAACCATCTTTATGCAGGCTATGGCTGAACTCATTAATCCTGCCTGCCTACATTACCTCTGCACAGAGCTACCTTAACTGCTACTGCAAAGTGATGCCAGTGTTTCTAGTTGCAGGAAAATGTATTAATTTTGCCAATGCCTTTGATAATAAGCTAGGCTTCAACTTAATTCCAAAATGGCTTTTAACATCTATTGATCCAGACACATAGAGATACCTCAATCCAGCTCTGCAGAGTCAGCTCAGGTCTGCAGGCAGTAACTCTGACTTCTAATTCTTCTGCATTATCCAAGATTGCCACCATAAATAATAGAGTTGACTGCAGTATATAGTAATTCAAACCTTGGGATAGCACGTGTGAATGCATCATTACACCTTCAAGCACATTAAAAAAATCCAAGTACCAGAAAAAGCAGCAGTTAAGGAGACCCATCTGGCAGGCACAGAGAGGCACAATGAAGTTTGAGATGAATACTGTATAGGACCACAGTACTGATAAAAATTAACATAATAATTGAAATTAACTAGCAGTTTGCTCACATTATTATGCAGGAAATGAAGTAAGTAAAAGATCTGTAATATTTTAACTCATAGAAGAACTATAAAATCAAAGTGGAAGAACTATAAAATCAAAGTGGAAGTTTTTCAAATTCTCACTGCATGTACAGTACTGAAGGTATTACTACCTGAAGATGATCAGAGACAAGCAGAACACAGACTAAATGCTGTCTGTGGGGTTGGGGTTTTTGTTTGGTTTTATTTTGTGGGGAGTGGGGTTGGGAAGGGAGTTGCATGGTATTTATAGTTTCGGTTTTGTTTTGTAGACTTTTTCCCCCAGAGAGGTTGCTTAGACTTGTTTTAGGTGAAACTTCCTTTTTGGAGGAGGAAGGAGGAATGAAACTGCACTAATTAACAGCTGTTGCACACAACACTGGTTTCACATGTAATGTTCTTCACCTTACATACTTTATGCTACAGAGCATCTCATCTACCTGAATTCTCAGATAAACATTCCCAGCCTCTTCAAAACTTCTCTTTCCCCACATTGTCAGACTGACCTCCAGGAATTATATATCTAGATATAAAAATCCATACTGAAGTAATGTATTTTTCCCCTCAATATTGCATTCTAAGAATTTAGTCTGTCTGATTTGGAGGACCGTATCCAGAACTTTTAACAATTTCTAAGGATACTCAATTTATGTAGTCACCTTGGCAGCTGAACAGAAATTAAACCTGAAGATTTGAAATATGAAAATATTTATCAGCAGACACAGGTTGCCAATATAATTTTTTTAAAAGGTTGTTGCTGACAGATGGAAAATAATATTGATGAGAAGACTGTCTTCTAAGTTGAACAATTTTTCAAACAGAATTTAACAAACTTACCAGCAACTAACATGCATCGGATTGCTGTACAGCACACATCAAACTTGCAAAATACTGTGCACTGCCCCACAAAATTTCTCTCAATTCTTTCCTATTTTCAACACCCCTAGATATAAAGGATACTTCAGCCCATTCCTGTATCTCTTTTATACCATGCCCTTCCTAGAAGAGATCAGTTTGTCTGCAGTGGAGCCAAGATACAGATACAAAATGACACTATGTTTGTCAACCTACACTAAATCAGAGAACTATGATAACTACTAAAAATATAACTAAAAATCCAGTAATTTTCCACTACTAAAAAGCAGGAAAAAAGGTGACAGACCAAAGCATGATGATGCAGTATTTCCAAGGGTTATGTTTAGACGTATCTTAGAAGTCAGGAATTTGCACCATTAGGATAAAAGTAAAATTTGCCTTGGCTTTTTGTTTGTGTTTTTTTTTTT
>VZRX01007069.1:14841-59522 GCA_013398075.1 Notiomystis cincta
CTTTGCTTTTTTTTTGTTTTTTTTTTTTTTTTTTGTTGTTGTTGCTCCTCTTTCATTCTATTTTATTTTTAAACCACTACATAGATCGATTTCTTCATGATAATTTTCTCTGTCAGATTTGCCTTAATGTAAGTCTCATCTTGCATCATACATTACAAAGTTATCTGGATTGGGCTTTAAAAAAGGCACCTTTAGCTAAGGTAGGCATGTTGTTTTGGAGATCTAAGTATGAATATTAGTAACAGACCATTTAACTTGAAGAGTCTGTATAAAAGAGAATGGTGAAGGTATTTGTTTTGTCTGATTCTCTTTGGGAAAGAATCCTTCACAAAGATAAGAATCCTTTATTTGTATTCTCAGCTTCTCCAAAATAATACAAAGAGATTGTATGAATAACTCCATCACAGGCTGTTACTGTGATAAGTATTGAAAATTAATCTTTGCATAAACAGATAAAGTGGTATTAAGGAAAATTGTACACCAACATTTCCATGAGCTACAGCTATGGCAGCTCTCTGAAGTACTTCCTTAGCTTCCAGTTTGTTTTCTTCTTTCTGTAAACTTGTTGAAGAGGAAGGGGAAGTGATCTCTTTCTTATGCCTTTTCAATTATTTTCTCATAACATGTGATGAAGCTAATAAGATTACTAATCATATTTCATTCAAAAACATGAATCAGCTGAATAGGTGCTGTGTGAGAGAACTAGAGAGGCAATTCACCTCTGCTCACAGGCAAAACATTTTGGGACACAGACTCCAGTAATAAATTAGCCACCCTTAATAGTCCCTGGATCTTCTGGAGTATGCAGAGGTGCAGCAGTTTAGGAGTTTACACATTCTGATTGTCATGGTTTGGGAAAATTCAACTACAACTGATTTTATCTGAGCACATCTAAGTCACACTATTAATGTGAAATTTTAGGAGCAATACCAGCCATCTTCCCTTCGAAACACAGAGGGAGAGGGATACTAGCATTCAGCAATGCAGATTCTGAATTTTACACTGGACTGGGACCTTGGCTCTCCACGAGAGGCACAAAGGCAAATGCAACCTCAGAAAGGATTACTTCTATGCCTACTCTCAAGTTTAAATACCTGTGCCATCTATGACAAGAAAATCATTGAAAGACAGGATGAGAGGACAGGTTAGGAAGGTAGGATAATACATGGCATTCATTTTATTTACTGCCATGATCTTCAAGATAAATTCAATTAAACTAAAGACATTAATAAAAATTATTGGAAAGTCACAGATCTTTCAGGTTAAGCTAATAAATAAGATTGATAAATTAAATTCTAATTCTTGTCAAGCTGTGTTGTTTCATATCAGCGGAAACTGATATGAAAATCACCTATTTCTTATCAAACTATTAATCTTAAAAAGTACATGCAGCAGCACTAGTAGACAGGAACTCAAAACCTCATTATCTGAATACAAAAAATAGTAAAGGAAAAAAAATAAAATTATTAATGAGCTAGAATTGATCAAAGCAAAATACACTAAACTTTTACTGGAAAAAATGAAGAATAGTTGTTGTTGGCCCCTTCACCATTGTTTCTGCTTTACTGAATTACCATAGGTGGGCAATATATTCTGTAACAGGGGAAGAGAGTGAGGAGTTCTTCCCCTGAGGAGGAAGGAGAGGCAGAGATGTGTGATAAACTGACCAGAACTCCTATTTCCTGTTTCCCTGTGCCACTGGGGGAAAGAGAGAGAGAAATTGGGAAATTGAAGTTCAGCCCAGGAAGAGGGGATGAGTCGGGGGAAGATATTTTTCAGATTTAGTTAATTTCTCATTATCCTACCCTGATTTGATTGGTAATGAATTCAACTAATTTCCTCAAGTCGAGTCTGTTTTATCTATGACAGAAACTGGTGAGTGATCTCTCCCTGATCTTATCTCAACCCATAAGCCTTTTGATATATCTTCTGTCCCCTGTCCAGCTGAGGAGGGGAATGATGGACTGGCTTTAGGGGGGAACTTGATACATCCAGTTGGAGTCAGTGCACTATAAGCACTCTATATTTCTTTTTATTACATTAAATGCCTTATTGTCCTAAACTGCTAGTTTTTTGTTTAAATCAGAGTAATGAAAATCAGGATGAAAAGTAGCAGTCTTAGAAATGAAGTTACAAGACCACTTGTAACTCCTGAGCAGCAGGTGCATCATTTCATCTGAGGAAGCATACTTAAGGTATGAACACAGTTTGATTTCAGTGTACAAGAGCAGAAGAATATATACAGTGTTCCAGAAGCAGAATTGTAGGTTATCTCAATACATGGTCTCAGGGAAGATGTAGTTAAGGCACACAGGGATATACATATAACAAGAGTAAAGACCGTTTATAAAGAATACCACTAAACCTTGAATTTGCTATATTCATATTGCCATTCTTTATAATTAAAAATTTTATTTACAACAAATCTATTCATTTAGAAAATGAAAACTACATATGAATCAAGATTATTAGAAAGCAAGGTTTTCCCTCATAGTCCTGTTAATAAAACCCTTCTAATGTTAAAAAATCCGAACAATGAATCAAATAATTGAGAACCCTGAACTTATTAACCAGATTTTGGTATTTGCAGGAGAGAAAGAGGTGAGAAGGATTCAGAAAAGTAGTAGAACTCGGGCAGCCCTCTGTTGCTGTTGTAGATATATTTTTATAGGTAAGACAGGTATAACTGAGCATCAGATACAGTTGACATAAAGAGAAAAAATAATCTAATAAATAATGGGGAACAAGGAAAGGACTCATTAAATGTATCGCTACCCTTATTCAACTCCTCAAATGAATCTTTTCATGTTTAGCACTCTTCCCCCATTACCTCCTTTCTTTGATCCCAAAAATATTTTATTCTTTTATTTGCTTACTTCCTTGTTCACTTCCAGCATTATTGTTCTTGATACCTATAGCCCATTAAATAAAATATGAGAAAATAATGCGCATATACCAAAACCATGTTAATTCAACATATAAGTTACATCTCATCAAGCAGCCATTTGCTTAATTTTTTTCAATATGTTCTTGAGTTAGGATCACATCCTCTTGTATTATGCATTTGTACAATCATATGGTACAATGAATTACAGATCTCTTCTTAGAATATAATCTAATTATAGAAGAAATGCATTGACTTATTCAAGAACAATTTTTTTTCTACTTACAGTTCAACTAACTCCAGAAATGTTCTGTACATTTTCAATTAAACATTATGAATGTTCTCACTCGCTGGGTAGACCACACACTTGGGAAGAATTAGTCTTTATCTCAACTTCTAAACCTTATATTACATTAGTTCTTCATTTTTAAACAGATCTAGTTATTGCTTTGCCATCTTTTACAGATTCAGCTCATTACTGAATTTGACATATATTTCATTCCTATGTGGGAACACATAGACACATAACCTTCCTTAAATTAGAATAAGGCATTTTTATCTTCTGCTTTGCCAGTAAATAAAAGCATACAAGGATTTTTTTCCAAGCTTATTTCACACTTATTTCCCTTACTTTACAATGTTTCAACGCAATTTACGCAAATTACATCCTGCAAAAGAGATTTAAAAAAATAAATATTCCACATTGGCCAATACAAAACCAGCTTTTCTATCTTTCAAGCTTGTTGGCAATTTTAGTATTATTTAATAATTTTTTTCTGTTAACTAATTTTTAACTGAACTATCTAATGCAGTAAGAAATATCCAGAATAATTAATAGAAGAATATTCTAGGCAGTGAAATAAGCCACGTGCTCTGCATTATGCACTTATTTATCACCTAATTCAAATAAAAAGTCAGCTTATCTTGCCTTTAAACACTACATCTTAGCAGGCTTTGGTTAGAAATAATCCTGTACGGAAACACCATACCAGTTCTTCAGCATTACCTTTTCAGATCTGTTTACCCCCAAAGGTAACTTCTGGAGAAGTTTAGCTATCCTGTGTTGCCTCTAGGACAGAAACCTGCCGTGACAAGCACATGGCAAAAGATCTTTGCAAAAACAACTATAGCTGAGCTAGTTTTGAGAAAGGGGTCACCACGCCTGGAGGTGTTTAAAAGACGCGCAGATGTGGCATTTAGGGACGTGGTTTGGTGGTGGACTTAGCAGTCCTGGGTTAATGGCTGGACTCCATGATCTTAGAGGTCTTTTCCATCCTAAAGGATTCTATGATTCCAGGTGAGAATGGGTACTGACAGACTCCTAGGTAGTCCTTTTTGGGCTTCCAGTAGAAGCATTAATCTAACATCTGTGAAGGCTTTTCAACATAGAGGTGTCTTCCATAGTATCAGAGGAGAAATTTCAGGGTTCACAGCTTAAAACTCTCTTGGCATGTCCCCAGTCACTGTTGTAATACGGTCATAAAATATCTGATTATAGCTCTAAGACTTTCTGACCACATATTAATTAATTTTTGAATGTTATAAAATATGAATTCAAATAACAGACTTTGAGAAAGTAAACAGTATTGCCCACTTAAGTAAAAGCATATTGAATTCTTTCAGAGGTTGGAAGAACTGTCATAAAACTAACCTTAAAGACTCTAGAGTGTATTGAATTATTTAATCAGATCTGTTTTGTACTTTTTAAAAAAATACTTTTTTTTAAATAAAAAAGGGTAAAATATAGAAGAAATTAAAGAACATTCCCACAAAAAAAAAAAAAGAAAAGAAAAAAAGGAAAAATATTAAGCTTAATTTAAGTTATTATCTTGGTAAAAAGCAGCTTACCAAACTGTTGTTTCCACCTGGCTGTCATGCAGCTGTCGATTGTCTAACTGGGCAAAGAGAGGGAAAAGAACCTGGATCCCTCCAATGGAATGAATTGCGCTGTGAATGGAGTGGGTTACAATAGCTTTCACATCCTAAATATGTAAAATAAAGGAAAAACCACAATTAATCTCAATTTTAAAGGACAGTTAAAAATATAATTTTCAACCACTTTAACACCAAATTGAGTGCAGACTTTTTAAAATTTTGTTTCTTTACTTACACTTCAATTATAATCACTATATTAAAGGCAAAGACTAAACAGAAAATTTTCAATATCAGGGCAAACTGTGCCTTATAGTGTCAAGTTTATATTTCTTATGGAATATTTTTTACTTCCTTTAGAAAGGAAGCAAAGAAAGAACAGTTCAACTGAAAGTTATATTAAGAGCTGACAGAGCCCAAAATTACAATCTCTGTACACCAGCAGACAAACCCTCTGTGTGAGGTTCAGGTAACAGTAATAACAGAACATCAACTTAGCAGCACAAACCTGAAGCATGAGAGCATGGGGGGAGTGTACAAAAATGGAAGGATTCTCCTTTGGTGAGGATTCGAGGCATAGCTGAGCATCAGTGGCCTTCGCATTGTAGGTAAAAGCGATGCTGCTCGCGAGTTTCCCATCATATAGCACTTGTTTATGGTGCTCAGCCAGGTGAATGTCACTCTCAGATTTAAATTTGAATGTGCTCTGAAAAAAACCCAAAAGGTTTACAAAGTAACTATTTTAGACAAATTCCTTGCCAAAAAATGTGCAAAAGCTACATTGGACTTGAGAGGGAATAAACAAACTGATAAACTGCTAAACTTTGTTTGCATTTACTAGTAGCCTAATGCTAGTGAACAACAAGATAGATTTTTTTATTTACTCTACATTACATCGATGTGTCAATACAATATTTGGTATTTTATATATTTTCTCTCCTTTCAGCAGCAATGTTTACAATTTTTAGAACTATCTTGAAAAAACTCACATAATTCAGCCATAAATATGTTAAAATAAAAATTAAGCATAAAACATACCAAAAAAAAGAACAAATTAAATGTGTGGCATTTCAGCTTATATGAACTCACTCGGAATATAAAATGCTACACCTTTTTGATTAAAGGAATAGTTATTTTTGAACAACATTAAAAACCATGCTTCTTTAATAGTCAAGAGTATATATAAACAAGACACTTAAACTAAAATAAAATCCCAAATAAATCATAAATGCCATATTTCACATTAATTATTCTCAAATTCAGAGCTTTTCCAATTAAAACTGAAGAATATCATTGTTATTTTTAAACATACCATGATTCATATCTGATCTAAAACTAGTTTTTCTGGCAATACTGACAAATCATTAAGGCACAAGATTTCTGTCTTTCTGCAAAGCACTGTCAGATTTACATGGCATATAACTATTGCATACAACAATCATTTAGCATTGGCAAAAAGACAACTAGTGGTAACACAAAAACACAGTACAGTGCTGTACTGATACAAGGAAAGCAAATTTGTTAGAAATGACCACAATTTAATGAAGATTATCTATCTATCTATCATAATTTCTAAAATATTCACTCAGTGTGAAATAATTAATTTCTGAGATTTTACATAATCATTTCCCTTGCCTTCACTGTACATAGTGATCAAAAGTCTCTTTATCCCCTTGGTCCTACCAAATCTCCCCTTTCCCCCCAGTATGAAGTCCTGTATCATAAAACTATTGAAAGTACCAGCACTCTGGTTTTTGTTATTCATGTTAGAATTAAAACAGGCAACCTATAGGCTATCAACTGCTCTTTCCAAAGAAATTACAGGTTCCTGCTGTTCATGTAACCCCACAAACCCCATCCAGCCTTTTCAGAGCTTTCAGGATTGCTGGAAACCCTGCTGGAAAAAATTCTTTTGATTACAGCCAGACAATGGCAAAGCACATCTGCTCAAGTGACTGACACATGGCAATGTAAGGTCTGCTGGTAGCACCCCTTTGTATGTGGCCATAAACTGAACAGACTGGCCACCTGCTGGAGTTGCTGGATAATCCTTGGAGCACATCTGTTGGTCAGCACTGTCCCAGTCCTGGTGATGTCCAGCAGAAGGGAGGCTGCAATGCTGAAAAGCTGCACAGGTGTCATAACAGAAAACACAAGCAGGAAGGGCAAATCCATGTGAATAGCAAGTCTGTGGTTCAATCTGCATTTGACAATGAAGGATAATATCTTTAGCTGCACTAGGAGGGATGTTGCCAGTAGGTGGAGGAGGGTGTTGCTTCCCCTCTACTTAGCATTGTTGAGGTCACACCTAGAGTTCTGGGCTCCCACTGGGAGCCATGGATTTACTGGAGAGAGTGCAATGAACAGCCACTAAAAATGAAGGGATTGAAGCATCTCTCATATGAGGAAAGGCTGAGAGAATTGGGACTCTTCAAGCTGCAGAAAAGAAGTGGCAGAGAGCATCTCATAGATAAATAACAGAAGGGAGGTTAAAAAGAAGATGGAGTCAGACTCTTCTCAGTGGTGCCTAGTGGCAAGATGTAAGTCAATGGGCAAAACTGGAACAAAGAAGGTCCCTCTGAACATCAGAAAACACTTTTTCACTGTGAAGCTGCCCAGCAAGGTGACAGAGTCTGTCTTGGGACATATTAAAAAACTCTCAGGACATGGTCCTGGGCAACCGGCTCCAAGTGACCCTTTTTGAGCAGGGAGGTTGGACCAGAGGGCCTCCAGCTTCCAGTTGCTTCCTACATCTTCAACCACTCTGTGATTCTGTAATTTGCATTTGGGTTAGGAGTCTGTCTTGTAGGGAAACTCCCAGTGATCCCCACTTACTATTCTGTCCATACTGCAAAGCTGTTCAGAGCCAAAGAGACTTCTTTCAGACTGAAACTCAAATGTCCTGCAATTGGTGGTATTCATTCAGTCCAAGGGATCAGACTACAACCAATCCAAATTAAAAGCATCAATATAACACACTGTGAATATTCAGTCCTCAGCACTAAATGGTTTAATCTAGAAATGTGTTTCTGTTGTGCTACACTACTTACTGAAGCAGAAATTCCCAAAGAAGGAATATTATGCTTAGAACTTGAGAGCTGAATCTCTGTTGATATGGCTGCCTACAACTCACTTATCAGGAAACGACTGCTACAGATTACAGATTTATGCTGAGGAAGGTGACATGTATTTCACCCCAGAGGGCATTTTAACTATGCATAGATCTCTGTGCACTTTCTGCAGAAGAAAAATAATTAAGTGATTTCATTGATTTCCAAATATCAAATGCATGCTGTATTTTAATGTTTTACCACATGAAAACACTTATTACCCTGAAAATCTTTCATGTCTCTCAGCTTTTTCAGATTCCAAAACTCATAAGCTTTTTTCACCATACAGCTTTTAATAACTTTGCTGTTTAAATAAGTCAAAGTGTTTCAACACAAAATCTTATCATTTCATTACCATGAAATTTTGCAGTGTTCTAAACTGCTTAAGTTAAATCAATTTTATACACAAATTTTGGCATTAATCTACCTCCTGGTTGTCAGTGTTTAATGTGCCGCAAGAATTGATCAGTGATTGCTATTTGAAAGTCAAACACAAATAAGTTATGAATCAACATAATACTGCCTCACACTTTTTGGAGAATAAACAAGAATTAAAGGAACATTCTGCCATTAAAGTCTAACAAAAGTGATCATAAATTGGAAATTCTGGTCTCCTAACCAAAAGATTATTATAACAGAATGGAAAGAGAGGCTACAAATTCTGATATATGATACTTCTTTATAAGTAACTCCTTTATATTCTCTTGATCCACATCAAGAGAAAAGAAATTTAGTATATGCATACTCTACTGGGGACTTGGGAAAATACATCCACAGGAGGATAGTAGAGCCTGTTGTGCATATAAGCTCAAGTTACTCGTCACTGAAGGAATGCAACTCTTGTCTGGCACAAGCAGTGTGAGGGCATCGAGACAGAAAAAAAAGCCTTGCATTTAACATATTCTATATAAGGAAAAAACATATATATAGGATCCATATAAAGTGTGTTTGTTGCTCCTACAGGAATAGGAAGGAACACAGAGAGATGAGAATTACTTCAGCAGTGTATTCTCCACTAAAAGAATTGTGCTTGATCAGGAACACTGCTTGAATACCAGCAGCTCTCACCCTTCCTTTAGCAGCAAGACTGCAGCTTTTTGATTTACTATTCACTACATTTTGCCCATGAAGGTTCAGCAATCTTACATAAAATATTTTCTTGTACTATATAATTGGTTTAAGTAGATTTCAATTTGTGGTGCTATTTTTTGTGTGTGTGCATGAATGAGTGTATTTTTACTCCAACCTTATGTGACAAAAAGATTGGTACTGCAGCACTGATCAAGAGCAAACTCAGATGCAGCAACATCTGGAATAACCTGATAACTTGCTTTGAAATGTCAATGGGAGGGTTAGGAGGAGTGGTACAGATTTGACAGAGCTATTAGAAGAGGGCTTTGAGAAACAGCCCTTTTATAAACAGGACCAAAGACTGCTATCAGAGGCATCTCTTCCTCTCACATTACCTCCCCTGCCACTCCATTCTGGTTATGAGCCCCTCAGGATGCCAGCACAGACAGGCTTTCCTCTCCTTGCTGCCTGGGAGCGAGCACGGGCAGCAGAGAAAGCACACTGAGAACAAGGATGCTGCTCTCATTTTCTTTTCCTTTCTTCAATCTCCAACAACTGAAAGGCTCCACAGAGTAGGTAAAAGTCCTGTTTAGCAATGGCAAGGCTCAAAATGAGCATGCTTTATTACAGATAAAAGCTGGGAATGCAAATATTGAATTGTAATATGTTTCTACTAAATATAGTTTCAAATTTCAAGATACATTATGGATTAATTTAGGATGGCTTAATGGGGAAGAGATAAATCACATGGTTCTACTGCCAGTATATTTGCCTCTTCCCCTCCTTAAAAATTTGATTATGAGTAATTTCTTTGCAACAGCTACTAAGAGTGTCAGTTTCTCATGCTACTCACACAATGTAACAATTTCTTTTTTCTAAAGCCTTTTTCTACAAGTGAAAATTTAGTATTTCAAACTAAAACATCTGTTCGCTTAACAAATAAATTTTTTTATTAGGGCATGCTGGTTATAACGAAATACACTCATAAGAACATGCTGAGCAAGATCAGCATGGAAGGATTATGAACTGTTTCTATGTTACTACACTCTGTTATAAGAACGTCATGTGCAATACATAATATAAACATTATACATAAATATATAATTATTTGATATACATAATAAGTAAGACTTATTTTAATGACTTCTCAAGTCAATCCTAAAACTTGTTGCTTCTACCTGTACCACAGAACAGGCACGGGGCAAGGTGCAACAGATTCATTTTTATTTGTAGATCAAGCTCTCACTTTTCCTGAACTTTGTGGCTTTGGTGTCATTTGCAATATTATAAACTATATAACTATATATTCACAGATATGTGCAAACTGTCCTGGTAGATCTGCTGGTAGATTACACAGATTTCTCTGTATTCCAGAGGTTTTAATGGCAGTCATTGTAGACTGGGGGCATTTTGGATGATTGTGAGGGCAGCTGAATGACAGGCTCTTTCTCATGAACAAAGTAGGTAGAGAAATAAATGGTCGCTTCCCCTAAAGAATCAGATCCTCAGATATAATGGACCAAAGTATGAATTTTAAATCAAAGGAACCTCCATATATTGTCATAGGAAAGAAAAAAGATCTGTATGAAGACATTTTCCAAAAAAATCTCAACTATTTTGAATAATCCTTCTTTGGGAGAAAAAGCTTGGCACAACTGGAGTTCACAATTCATCAAGGATTTTTTTAGGAAAAGATGAACAGTTAATTTTCCCCATTGGCTAACAGTACCAACAATTAGAATGAACAGGAAATGTAGTGAACTACTAAAGAAAAGTTTCTGAAAGGCCGGTTTGCATCAGCAAGTTGGGTAGGAGCAAGAACATGAACTCTGATGTTCAGCAATACAAGCTACCTGTCAGTTGAGGCTCCCCTTAGACTATTAAATCCTATACTGAAGCATTCTGAACAGGTAGACCTTTGCACCAGCACAGAATCTGAAAGGATTTACAGAAATAACCTTAAATGAGATATGAGACAGGCAGGCTTTGAGCGAAAGCCACAGTGGGTGCCCTGAAATCTCTAAATTACAAGACATAGTTCCTTTTTTGGTTGTAAGTAGATCTTGCATTGGAACAAGGTCAAAAAAAAAATCTTCTGTTTTGTCTTATTTTTGGGGGGAATAAGAAAGTCAAAGACATAAATGTCCCTATTTCTAGGGTACTGCTCTGGGAGCCTGTTCTTTTTAACTGGCATTAAATAGTAAAATATACTTCCAGATTTTTAGACAAGGATGAAAACGCCTTCCAAGAGCAAGGAGGCATTAACTGTTCTGTGTACATGACCCAAATCTAAAACCATGACACAAGAAAGAAGAATTTCCCCAAAATATTAAATATATCTGACATTTTAAAAAAAACACTATGAAGCTACAGGTGTGCAGAAATGTAGTTTAAGGGAAGCCTATGAATCAAGCAGGGCAATTTGACAACTGTAATAAGGTTAGTGCAGTAACTACTGGAAATGTCATTTAGCATGAAAGCTCATATCCTCTTCGACCCCTTCAACACTCAAAAAATATTACCTAATAATTTTCACTTCTTGAAACACATGGAAACTTTATTCCTATTTGATATCACTTCAGTATGCTTCTGCATACTGTAATCCAGTAATTTAAGAAATTCATAAAAGTTTACTACATTTATTATTAAGAAGTATAAGGCTACATTAATTTCTTTTGTATGACCAAAAAATATTTGTCCTAACAAAATACTGTATTAAGTTTGGAATAAAATACTCCTTGTTTGCACAAGTGATGGACTTTTCTTAACTGACTAAATATTTTTAGTTCCAAGGCACATTTTAACCATCAAACACATGCAAGAGACTTCTCCAAGTAATTCTGACATACACATGGTTATTTAAACTACATAGATACATACGACAAAACATGTTTCCAACTGTCCCTGTCATTCAGGTGCTGGCTATAATCAAATTATAGAGTATGCATTTTCAACACACAAAATTAATACTATTAGAATCTAATAGTATTCTCTAATCTGATTATGACCCAAAGTAACTAATTTCACATACAAACCCATTTCAGCTATGCTTTAAAGAAAACCTTCATCTTTCAAAAAGATGGTAGAAAATTAGTTAGGATACTTGACAAAATAGTCTTATGTTGATGAAAACACATAAAGAAATCTACAAGGTTCTAGGAGGAATATCGACATGCATATATATCTCTTCCAACTATATCTCTCAATCATTTTTTTTCCCCAGTTTTATATGTCTTAAGGTCTAGTATTACCTTATATCCAGGTCCTAACTGATGTATTGCAAAAATCTGTGCTGGGTTGAGTGCTTCAGTGAATACATATACTGCTCCAAGCTGGCCACAGAACACTCTATTTGCATCAGCAGTCTCCGAAGATCCAAGAAAACATTTATCATAGCTCTGTATCAGAAAGAGGTAGTTAATAATGAAATAATATTAATGCATAGCTACTGAAGTCACAAATAAAGAGAGGCTGGAATTAAAAAGATAAACCAACCATCTTTTATTACTACTCTGTGGTGAACAACTTCATTTTGAATATTACAGGATTAATTGTTTTAGAGGTCCATATGACAGGCTGCTAGGATTTATTTTCTATTAATTGGTCAACATACAACAGAGAAAATTAGAATAGTACAGTCAAGCACAAAATAATCCCCCCTATTGCTTTCTAGGAATATGACACACTTGAAGTTCCTTGTAATTGTACTCAGAACTCCTACTGCTAATACACGAGAACACACGCTGAAATGCCCTCTTCTCTCACTGTTGCGCCACTACAGCTAAATACCTCTAGGAGAAAAAAGAAAAAAAGAAACAAATACAGATTTTTCTAATTTGCAGCTGTTGCATAGTTTCCCTCTCTGACCACAACCTATAATGATTTGATTTGACCTTAAATCCTCTTCTGCCGCCTTCTATACTCTCAAGAGTTGTTATTTTCCATTCCTTCTTCCAAAAACTATCCCTCCCTTCTGCTGTTCTCTGTCTGTCCTCATCCTATTATTTCCAATTAGAAGTGATTTTTTGTGGCTGTTTTGGAAGCATTTGATCCAGTTTTTCAGGTGCTTCCTAAAAACCTGTCTAGAACAAAAACCAGAGAAACCAGAAAACTTGATGCAGCACAAAAGGACAACAGGAGAAAGTTCAAGCATCTTTGAAGGTTACTCTCTCAGCTCCCTTGAGTCATATATACTTTATTGACTAGAAACAGGGATCTGACATTACTTTTTGAGCTAAATCAGCACACTAGTAGAACCTGTATTAGGAAATCTTCTTTTTCATTAGATTTAACTGCTGACTTGTACTTTAAGGAAATCTTTTGTCTGTCTAGAGAATGAAATCAGATATGGTGAACTGTTACAGCAACTGGTCTAGGTGGTTAGGCTATTAACAAGGAAAAGGGGATTCAGGTGTAAGGATAAACAAAGATCTGGAGCTCAGCTTTAAGGTGAGGGAAGAAGTATCCAAGACTTTATCTTTGATTTATTCTCCTTTTATTTACCTATTTTGATTTTTTTTCTCCCTTGGAATTTCTATTCTTTTAAGCCATTTTGACAAAATTAAAAAACTCCTGGCAAAACCCCTACACTAAGATTGATTCATTAAGTCATATCCAGGATGTACAGAGCAAAAGGCAGGTTAATCAGACCCCTTTGACTCCTGGTAAACCTAACGGGCAAATGTTATAAAAATTTTCAGTTACTTTATTCAAGTCTTGCTTAGCCTTGAAGGCTTTACTGACACTGTGCCATTACTGTCAGAAAGTCTTACATCAATTAATGTTGAGCAATTGCCATTTTCAATGGTTATTTGAGGAACTTGTCTGAGCTACTGATGCCACTTTTTCCTAGTTGATACTTAATATTTGAGATTACATTCCTGCCTATTATAAGGGTATTCTCCTGGATCCCTTTAGTAATCATTAATTGTACAACACTTATTTTAGCTCTCAACAGATTCTGAGTTCTAATTATAGTTAAGTTCTAGGTTTGTTAGCCTCTAGTAATTTCCTTTTCTGTCTTTTTTCATTCTCCCCAGTTTACACTTCCCCATTTCTGGCACTTCATTCTTGATTAGGTGTTTCCATTATTTTTAATTGGAGACGAGGGCCAACTCCTGATTTCCTGGTAATTTTATCCACTTCTGGTCCAGATGCCGAGCAATCTGTAAACCTGATTAATTAATTAATTAATTAATTTAGAATTCAGCACCCAATATTCATAGCTCATTTGGTCTTCCTCCAACTATCTCACATTTCCAGTTTTTAAACCTGACAGACACCAAGTTTCCTTGCTTATTTTTGTACATCCCTGTACAAAATATATTTTATTTAAATAAAAAAACTAAGTTCTTGGGACCTAGAGACCTTGTTATTTAAGGACTAAACTTTATCCTCAATAATCTTGACAGTTATAAGCCTTTTTTCAAATGCAGTATAAGTGCTACTGATGTTATCAATGTGTTGGCTTTTCATCATCTAAGTAAACTTTTTTAGATCCTTCTACAGCTTCCTTATTCTACAATGGAAATGCAAAGCTCTGTGAGAGATGTCAAGACATCATCAATTCATCTTCATGACAACTCAAACTTTATGTGGAACAAGAAAGTTCTAATATAGTTAAAACAAGAGCTTCTCTTCCTAGGTGATGCAAAATAGTAGGAAGTCTATGTACACACTCCCCTGTTTTCCCTTTTATGTATTTTATACATTTGCATTCATATGACTTTCCTGAATTTCTTGATCTTTCTATTCTACTTCCTACTATTGATAGAACAGACTTTTTTTACTAGAAGTTGGAGAGCTAGCAATAACTAGTGCCTCTCATAGCTTAGACTATTCTCCAGTGGACAAAAGAAAATCTTAGCACATATTTAAGACTTATATCAAAATATGTAAAGCTTGGTAAATCAATTTCCTCTTAAGAAAAGACTGTATTTTTGTTGAATGAGAAAGTAGAAAAGAATACAGTGAAGAAAATACAAACAGAAGGAGTAGCTCCTCCTGCTGAGCATTTGTCATTAAGGATTACAGATCCCCACACCATATAACCAGAAACCCAGACCACATCCTCTGAGACCTCAGCTGGCTTTTCAGTCATTGCAGTCCACCTATCACGAAAATATTTATACTACCAAGGAGAAACCAAACTCTGCAAAAACTGAAAGGCTAGCCTTTTCTTGCAAGTAGAAATGCTACCAAAACTCAAAGAATAGAAATAAGAATGTTTGGAAGGCAGAGCTCTCCTACTTTAATTAACATGTAATATTTAAACTCTCCCTTTCAAATCCTGTTTTGCCTCTAGAATTTAGCAAAAGACAGTTCATTTCCCTAAGTACAAAAAGGCTTCCTTATCCCTTATAGCAGAAAGAAATGAGAATTATATTATAAATAAAAAATAACAAAAGCGTAGCTAGTTGATAAATCAAGAACCTCTGAAATTCTATCACAGATTTAGCTGAAGGCAAAGCACAGGAAAATAATTTTGTCTGCCTTCCACAGTCAGAACTCTGAGCCAGGAAGAGCAATATTTTCTGCATCATTAGGTCTAAGCTCTCAAACTTTCCAAAGTCAAAGGCACAGAAAGAGAGCACATGTACACAAAACCCCCAAAGATCTTGTGAAAAAAAAGTAACACTTTTCTTTTCTTTTGAATTCATCTTAAAAGGAAAAGTGATGAGAAAGGAAAAGCAATAAAACCTTACATCATTCGTGTTAACGTGCCAGGCCATGTCACCGTAGGATACCAGCTGACCATTCACGTAACAGCGTATTTCACTGTTTCTCCACCGGTTGTAGATGTGTACAATGCTTATCATGTACCACTGGAAACACATGAAAAATCATTACACAGGCAGGTTTTGTGCTATAAAACAAAGTTAATGAATGGCATACAAAATGATTGACCAATCTTGTAAACTTAAACAAATGAATCCTTGCAAACATGTAAAATTAAAATTCAAGTCAGTGGGACTTCAAGTCCAGTCAATAGAACTGTGCCTAAATAAAATGATGTGCCTACCTGCATTCCTTTATGGGATTAGAGGCAAAAATACATACACACAATTTAATTTCAACAGAGCAATTTAATTTCAACACTATTCTGTAAAAAAAAAACACTGCTGAGTTTTGATAGGAAATGCAGAGCTATGTGCTCTTACCTTAACAAATTCATATCACACACCTCTGTCTTTGCATCACTGTCTATCAGAAATTATTAAATAAATAAAAAAAAAATCACAACACCAAATTTTACAGCCCAGTTTAAGATGTCATTTTGATTGCTTGCTTTGATATTTTTCCTGTATTCTTTACCATTGCATCAATGTTTGGACAACTGTCAGATCATTAAAAATGCATTAAACAATCAATAGAGAAGGCACTGCAATTTAGTGCTTCCATATACTACTATGGTGATCTTTCCCATTATTTGTTTAACAGGAATCATTATGTCCATGACAAATAAATTCAAGAAGAACTGTGGAGTCTTTGTGCTTGGAGACATTCAAAACATAACTGGACAAAATCCAGAGCAACTTGATCTAAATGTCCCTTTTTCAAATGAGGAGAGACCAAACAGTCTCAACACATCCCCTTCCAATCTGATCAGCTCTGTGAAAATTTCAGTTTGTCTTAAAAATACCCTTTTGTATTCTAATAATTTGGAATAATAATTAACATTTTCATCATCATCCCTTTCTCGGTATCATTTTCAACTTTTTTTTTATTTTTTATTTCCATGTTCAGATAAGTTGCTTTTTTTCAAAGTAGAGAACTTCTGCAACCCTTAGGGCTTGTTGACTCTCTTCCTGAGCTGAGCTACTTAGATACAGAGTCTACTAATATAAAAGTCTGTCTCTCTGTATCAGAGAAAATAAAAGTAGATGTTTTCACACATAGATTTTGGAATTATACAAAACAGAACTCCAAACAAAAAAAAATGGAGCAAAATACATTTTGACAATAAGCATTACAATAGTAATCAAATTGAGCTGTATTCTGCTACAAGTCTATAATATCTATAGATACGAGAACACATAATTTTACACATCTGTTTCCAGTTATTAAAAACTATTTTTTCATTTTTCCCTCCTTTAACATAAAACTGAGAGAAGGTAGAAAATGCTGCTGATCATACAACAATTCTTTAGAGTATCTCATTTCTTGCATTTCTACGCGGATTTATTAGGCAATACTGGAATAAGGAAGTACTGCTCCAGCTTTGGCTTCTGAAGTCATGTATGGCAACTCTATTTTTTATTCAAGGAACCATGAACAAAATAAATTTTGTGAGTCACTGTCAATCTCAAAAAAATAACCCTAACTCAAAACTCACTAAGAAAATTTTATTTCCCATTTTCTAATCAGATTCTATTTAAGGGAGGAACACCCACCAGAAATTCAACAAAGTATTTATAACTCAATACTGTTACTGCTAATCAGAAGCTAAGTACAAACCACAGGACTAGAGTTTTCCTTTCATCATTTCTTCTTTTCCAAAGCTCCACACAACCTAATATAAATCTCTCAAAAAATATTCCCATGTTCTCATTCCTTCAGTGGTTAATTTACCAATAATCTCCACCAAGTGATGCTGGTTTTAAAAGTTTTCATCCCAACAGCAGGCATTCTTTGCGTTGGCACTGTTCAAAGTTGTGCCTTTTGGGTATTTATTCATACTGCCAGGTATGACCCTTTTGTAGCACTTTTGTTTAGCTGACAGTCCCTAAGCCCCAGGTTTTATCTATTTATCTTCTATCTGTGATTTTTCTTTTAAAGGACTTTAAAACCATTTCTGAAAACATACCAATTTGTAAGACCATCTCTGTGTGTAGCTAAAGCTTAATAGATGACTCATTCGTTTGGAAACAAATAACTCATTACTTTTGTTGAAACACTGTCCACAGAGCATACAAGGAACTAAAATGAGCAATGCTATCTTGGGAGAGCTTTGGTGTTCACATCAAACTTCAGGAAAATTATATAAACTCCTTTTCATAATCTTTTTTTCCTCCATGTTAACCCCCATACATGCAGATGCAACTTCTTTTAGTTCAAGCCTCATTTCTTTAATGCACCTTTTCTGAATCTGTAGCATTGCTGCTGTGTCAGACCACTGCCTGTGTCTGTCACTCTGAATCACGAGGCAAGTTCTAAAACAACCCCTCCGCTCTGCACGTGCATACACACACACAAGCATGCAAAGTCAATCCCAGCTTGCTACCATAACTAATCCAGTAAAATACTGCTTTTTGTCCTCCTGCCCTTGAATTAACTAAATTTACGTCTTAAATGGCAATTTCTTTTTAGCCAGGAAAGCATTCAAGTATTAAAAAAATGGTTTACTCTTTTCTTGCATTTGTCACTATCAATCTAGACACAATGAGTAATGTAGGTTTTGAAAGCTAATTCCTAAATAGGAGATGACAAACTCCACCAAGTCCATGATGCACACTCAGCAACAAAAAAAATAAAAGTATTTCTGAGATTTCTGCTTGCTCACTTGATTCATATGCTTCCATCACTGTATTTTAATGAATATAATTCTCTTATCACATAATAACATAATTTTTTAAGGCATTCAGATGGGTATAATGCCTAAAAGTCTTCAGGAATCCACATAGTGTGTTATCAACTGGCTCACAAATCTGTTCTCATGCAAAGTGAGAATCTTTAAAACAATACAATGGAAAAATTCCAGTGCAGAACTGCATTGCTTTGTCCCAAATACATTCATCCTTCCTTTACATTTTCCTAGCTTGTATCAGAATTTGATGGCAAAGAAAACAAGCATGATTATATTTACTTCTAAATAACAGAAAATACTTTTTTTTTAACTTTGTATTTTTTTCCATCTAGAATTTCTTTTGGGAAAAAAATATATAACCCAATTGAAAGCTTGCCAAATTTTGAATTCAACTTTCTTTGGAATTAGAGAGTGCCTACTCTAAGGTTCTGGAAATTAATAACTATGTTTTACATATATTTCTATATCCCTCCTATTGACATTTAAGTTTGAGACACTTCCTCTGACTCATACCCATTGACTTGTAAACAGTGATGGAATTAAATAATTTAGCTTTTTTGCCATTTTAATATATTCTTCAAGGTTTCCTATTAAGCCTCAGTCATCTAATTGGCCCCATGAACAGGAAAAAAAATATTTGTCTAATAATTTTGCACAGAATTTGCTATAACTTGTACTTTTCCAAGTACTCTTCATGTGGATGCAACCTCGACTTCCTGAACAACTTCATTTTACTTACAGTGGTCTGTACTTTGCTATTTATCTATGCTCAGGTACACTGTAAGGAGCTTTTAAACATTCTATTGGATTTTGTGATTAATGGTGTATTTGCTCTCAGTCTTTTGTAATTTTGCATTTAGGTGATTTCTCTAGCACTAGCAAACACTTTTTTTATTTTTTTTTGAGAAGGAAAGGCAGATTTTTGCAATTCCTTTGAAAATAAAAATCACACATCCTGCATATCCAGCCTATTCTGCATTTTTCACAACAAATTCAAGCAAGGGTCAATGTCTGAACTCTCTGAAAGTTCCAAAAATAAATATAAATCTTATAAATATATTCCAAAAATAAAGATAAATCTAAATGCATGTCATATTTAAAAGTTTGAACTCCTTACCAGTAAAATATCATCCGGGTTACATTAGTATGCTTTCTGATCGTCTCCAAGCCATCACAGGTGATATATAACCATCCTTGTCAGGTGGCTAACAATTTAATTGGACAGTAGGGTTTTCCTACTGAGCTGCTGAGTTTCAGAGCACAGAACCCCTTTATGTATTTTTACAATGAACTTATTTACCTGATTAGGCTAAGTCTTTAATAGGGCACCACACTATGGCTGAGGCCTGCCCCACGGTCACTCACAGCTGTAACTACTGATGGTCAAATCCAAAAAGCTTCTGACACTTCTATTATGTCAATAGCCTCATTTACAATAAGACATTCCAGCTTCTTTCCTTTTTTTTTTTTTATTATATGTAGAAGCAAGAATCCCTCTATGCCTCATAACCTCCTAGTATCTATGTGTCATTTATAAGAATGTTCTTTGCTGATGCTGTAAAGGCTTTTTTTCTTTCTTTTTTCTATCATTCTGTATCTGAGAACATGACTTTCAGCACTTTACTACTACATAACAAACCAAAACAAGTTGTGTGATCTCACACACAACTTTTCTTCAACTTTCAGTTGAAAAAAACTTTTTTCCCCTAATATGCAAAGTCAGCAATACAATTTTCTTTCACATTCATCCTGCAGTTTCCTTCCCCATATTATTTTCTTAAACATGCACAAAGGCCATGCCTCTCTCTGCTTGTAACAAGAGCTTCTTTAGGTAGTACTAAAAGACACTTCACTATGCATTTTTTTAACTGCTGAAACCTGTCAAGCTTAGTCACCAACTGCTAAGTCACTAAGTCATATTCCTGTTCCACAGGACAGTACAATCAGAGAGATGAGGCATCACACAATCACATTTATTCCTAGGTTCTGATGTTCTACTTTAAATGAAAACTGAACTGTCATCAAAATACTTTTCTGGCTATAAAATTGGAAAAACGTGAAGAACAGAATTGATTCACTCCATTAGACTCAGCAGATGTGTATTTATAAGGCTTTATACAACCCAAGTGATATGCTAGAGAAAGACATTACTTTGTTTTAAGAAAACCACAAGTGATCTCAAAGCTACATGACAAAATTAGAATCAGTGATTTTGAACCACAAATACACACCAAGAGAAATAGTGGAACATTAAGTTGATGTGTGAACAATGAGATTGTTTCCCAAAAACAATGAGATTGGTTTCCTCCCCAAAAAAAAAAGAAAAAGAAAGAAATTCAAGCACTGAAAATCAATATACTAATTCTAAACCCATTTAAAAAAAAAGAAATTAACTTCACAGCAAAACATACGCAAGACTGATATCAGTGACAAACACATAATGCTCGCTGTACAGAAAAGTCAATGCTTCAGTCAACTAACTGCAACACTGAAGACCACAAAATCATTGTTCCCCTAGGACTACTAGGCATAGAGCAGAAATAAACACTAAAATGATATAGAGATGTAATCAAGATTTACTATGAAAAATGAGGAATCCCAAACCAGCACTGAAACGGAAGAAAGTTCAGAGCCTTATATCATATAGCATCAAATAATGAAACTCTAGCATTGCCAGCAAAATTTTTCATGACCTTGGCAACAAAGTTACAAAGTACAGAATTTTCAGAAAGAGGAATGATGATGTTTAAGTAATTAAATGTAGCCATTTTACAAATACTCAAAATCCTTCTCACTCTGAAGATAATTAAGCAGTAATTGTGAAAAACAAGCTGACTTTATAGAAGTGTTACACTATAAATTATTACATTTTTCTTGAACTGATTCTGAACTGTAACTTTGCATGATCAGTAGAGCAGTTCCTTATAAACAAGAAATTATTATTAACACTATAGCACTAAAGGGGATTTTAGAGCCCTCCTCCCAGCAGCACGCTGGCACATCTTTGATGCTATTCTTTGCTGTAAACACCACTTGGCTCACCTTGCGTGGCTGAAAGTCGTACTTCACACAGTGCTGGAAACCTTTGCCTTTTGACTTCAACGATGTAACTATTAAGCAGTTGCCAACAAAATGAGCAGAATACCCAACACCTTTGCTAGTGCGGAAACTGAAAAGGAAGAATCATGAATGAAATTGAGAAAAGGGGAATTATTGTATGATAAAATGGTCCAAATACAACTTTAAATTGCCAAGAAAAAGAAAATGTATTTGTACCCAGAATGATGAATCTAATTTTCTTCCACCATTCTTTTTGGTGAGGTACTCACCTTCAGCACCTAATTCATTCCAGGCTACATTTTAAAAATCAGTACTTTTTATTTTTTTCCTAAAAAACAAGATATTAAGTATGATATCAATCATGTTTCACCCTCAGTTTCTTAATTAATCATCATTTAAAACAACACATCTGATTAAAGTTGTATAGAAATATCAATTACAAAAATTATGAAATGCCTTGCAATTTGGGGGGGTTCAGAGACCAATGCAGCTGGTATGGTATACAAATTTGGATTCAAGATAATTATCATGCCCAAGAATTCTTTTTCAAGACATGAATAAATTATGCTAATGATCTATGAAGTTTTAATCATATGAGTTGTGGATTTATTTTCATTTGTCAAATGGATAAAGGACTGCAATTTTAAGAAAGTAAGTTTAACAAGGATTTCCAAGCTTTCTTGTGACAAATATCATAAAGACAGATTACGCAGCAAGCTCGTACATTTCTCCACTTTCATTTGAAACCAAAAGCATTTTAAAGAGCAATTCTGGACTTCTTCAAAAAGCACTTTGCAAAGGTAACTGGTCAAAGTTCATGAATGACATTCACAGAACTATTTAAAAAGGGCAAGTCCATACCCACAGCTATGCTGCTTAATCACTTCTGAAAAGCTAAATACAATATAGAGCACTTTGCTATCAATAATATGGAGCACACTATATAAAAATTCTAGATTTTTCCTTAATAAATAGCCAATGGCTGAAATACAAGGTCTACATAGTGAATTCCATCTATGAATTCTGAAATTAAGAAAATAAGAAAAAAGACACTACTACTTTTGAGCATTTGTACAAAGTCCTGTAGCCCATTTAATACTTTCTCGTTCTCTTAATGTAGCTAATATACAAAATAATTTATGTTATTGCAATAATAATGATTTAAATGGTTTCTTTGGTGCAACATTTTCTTCAAATACCTTTACTAGTTTTCTTCTAGGAATATTAAGAGGTGAAAGATACATGCAAAACTAAGTTCAAATTTCATCTTCCTTAATAGCTGCTGAAATTGTATATTTTTATCCTACTCATACACATATATAAACTTGATTTTAATATGGAAAAATTTTAATATTTATGGAACTTATTCTATCTTCAGAAACTTACAGTTAAATCTGTATGTGTACATTATTTAAGGAGAAAAACAGATTTTCCTCTTTGTTCACTGTCAAAAAAATCATTGATAAGCAATGACCTTAAGAAAAAAACAAACTCTTTACTAGGTAGGTGTTGTGATTAGACCCTGAGATGATCAGGTCTTAGACATTCATCTCCTATGAGGGCATTTGTAAAGGAGGTAAAAAAGAGAATTTCAAATTTTCAAATTCTAGAAAGGCACTTTTGTTTTAATGAATTAGAATACTTTTATTAAATTTTAAAAACAGGGTAAAGAGAACAGGTGTGAAAATACCTATATATGAATTTTCTTCACCCTAATGAATCCTTGCACAGAAGTTCCAACTTCCAGTCTTGAAGTATATATAGTATATGTAATTTTAGCTTCCCAAATTCAGGTTGTGTCTTCCTCATTCATTCATTTGCTTCTCTACATTGTACACAGTTCTCTCTCCCTACAAGCTGGTGTGCTGAAAAGGAGCATTGTTCCCTGACACTGCCTTTAGTAAGAGCTTCCATAGAACTCTCTTTGCAAAAAAGAAAACAAAAAGCACTTCTTTAACAAACATAAAATGCCCTCCCTAAATAAACCTAAGATATAACCTAAGAATGAAGAGAAACATTACACGCTGTCCATTACTACTGACCTCAACAGTGAAGACACTTTATAACAATGTTATTCCCTCTCATCTTTTGAAGACTATTTTTAATCTGGATCATGCCAATGATCCAGCTTCCACAATGACCCCATAGGCAGCTACATCCCTCAACAAAAGGAACAGTGAACAGCCTTGTGGAAAAATATCACTCATATACACATACAATCTGTATCACCCTTATACACAACCCCTGCACGGCCACAGCACTGAATTTTGTGCAATAAAAAGAAGGTTGAAAAAATTGAAATACAGCCCTTACAATAAGAGCAACTGAATGTGTTGTGAGATAGTTTGAGACTGATTTATCTCCTTAAGGCCTTATGTCATCCAAAGAATTTTTCAGCAGGTAACTGCACCTCTCACAATGCCAAATTTGTTTCTCAGCAATGTAAGTCATCTCTACAGTCTAAAATGCTTTCATTTAACAGAATCCCATTCTGAAGGATATTAAAATAATACAGAGATTCAGTATGTTCTGACGTACAATGTTGAATTATTGGATTAGAGATGTCAAATATAATAGTTTCTTTTAAATTACCAACAGCCAACCATTGTAAATATCATCATGTTTCTACCTGATAAAACATTATTACCATTGTGTAAAAGGCATCCTGCTACTTTGAACAAGAGCTAGAAAGCATTTTGAAATAAAGAATATCTCTTGAAGAAGTGTCTACATCTTTAAAATTTTTTCCCTTTCCTATCCTTCCTGTTTACTGGGTTGATTTTATCTCCATTATGGTCAAATCAGACTGTTTTGAAATTTTAAACACTGAGTTGTCCTAATGTGTGTAACTTCCTGGAGTTCAGCACACGACTATGAGAAAGCAATGAAATAATGAAAAATCTGCTCATTTCTTAGCAGGGCTCTTTGCCTTAGAATAGAATGAAGAATTTTATAAACATGAAACTTAGCCAAGATATTACTTTTTTTCCCTCCAAATTAATTAGAATTCTAATACAAGAGTAGTTAAGAAACTGAGTACTCAAATGTGTTTTGTTTGCCTCACATTATACTATACAATATTAATCTTCATATTTTCTTTCTTGCCAAAGGTAACATAGGCTAGGACTGGTCTCTAGGATACTGCAAAGAAATTGTTTTACCAATTACCTACATGTGCAGAACTTGCCACATCCAAAGATAAAATGCATGGAGACAACAAGAGAAGTACCATCAACAGCCATATGGTTTTATGAGCCTTAAATTACCTCCCATAGCAGCTGGAACACAATTTCACTACAGTTTGTTCATATAACCTTTACAATTATGTTTCATTTCAGCCAGTTTCTCAAAGCAGTGATTGAATGTTATTACATTACAATAGCAAGAGAGCATTCTTCCATCCACCAGTGTTACTGTTTAGGGATTCCAGTTTCTTTAGTTTAGGATTTTATGAGCAATTTAACATATGATCACGGTGCTGATATTGAGAAGATATTAATTCATTCTTGCCTGAAAGGTATGGATGAAATTTGCTTTTTACTAACTTTGGAATTCCACTATATACTTTTGCAACTGTTCTGCATTATCTCTATTATCATAAGCCCTAGAAAAGGTCTGAAAAATACTAGACAGCTTGATTTTTGTTTGGTTGGCTGTGGGTTTTTTATTTCCTCCCTGTCTCTACATCTGTAAAACTAAAATATAGAATGCACTTTCAGAATTTTTAGCCATTCTTCCATTTAATGCTTGTGGAAGCACTTGGATTTTTTATGGACAAATATACTATGACAATCCAGCCTCACTTCACCTTCTAATTCTTTTAGAGAACCTGATGTATAATCTTAAAGAAAGTATCTCTTAAAAAATTTAAAAAAAAATAAAAAAGCACCAAAAAATCCCCTCTAGAAATCAACCTTAGCATCTAGATTGATCATATCTAATTCCAGGCCTTACTTGGTAATTATGTCACCCATCTCCTTTTTTAGCAGGAACAAGTAAAGTGGTTTAGAGGATGGAGACTTACCAGTTAAGCATGCTTAAGGTTAGCCCTAAATATCTAAATTTCCAGTGTCTTTATGACAAAGAATCTACACCTTATTTTTAAAGAAACATTTCCAACAATCTATTAAACTATGATAAGGATAACAATGATGATGATTATTATTATTTTTATTTTAATATGTCTTATAATTGTGATAGTGACCATAGGACTGTGTATTTAATAGTTTGAATTTTCCTATTTTGCAGTCTACCCGCCGGATCTCAGATTAAAAAAATCATTCACTATAAAATATGTTTTCCAAGGGACAGTTCACTCCCAAGTGTTTTCTGAAGAATACCAGTTTTTCTCATGGTCTCTTAAAAGAAGTAGCAGTTCTTAACTGTAAATGAAACTCCAGTAATGCTTTTGCTAAGATTTCAGGAAGGGATCACATCACCTTTATTATTGTCTATATTTGTTCAGACTATTATTAAAAAGATTCCATTAGATCTTTCAGCTAGAGCAATGAAAATGGATTTTATGGTCAGCTGGTAACCTACAACAGTTCTTAACAACCTGCTGTAATTCCTTCTTTCTAATATATAACAACTCATTCTGTATGCATGGCACCCATTATCCACTGCTAGGATAGGATGCTGGTTGGCTTATACTAAAATTTCTGCTACAGAATTCTGAACTTTACCCTTGGAATTTGACTGCTTTGCCTTGTTGTTTATTGTTCATGCAAATGTCAGACTTCCAATTTTCTTCCAGGATTGTCACACTCAGTTTATAATTGGTAAGATAGCTACAATACTGTTCCAATACATAAGTGTTAACAGACTGTCAGCAGCTGCCCAACATCATCCTCAGAGATAATTAAAATTTTTTTTTTAGAGAAAAACAAACTGGCTTGAAGTACTTGAAGCAGGGTTTAGCATGTCCCTAATAACAGAACAGTGGAAAATTTCCCTCACATCTGGCAAATGTGAAAACATTTCTTTGCTTCCCTTCTCTAGTTTTAAGAATCAATTTTCACATCATGGTTGAGCTGATGTAACTGCTATCTCACATCACAAAGGCACCGCACTCACTTAAAGTCTAAAGATATTTACATGACACATTTTTCACCTAGTTAAACTGAAAAAGATATTACATGACCAAAAAGCACGTTGAAAGAAAATAAACGTTTGCTTTGGTATCTTTCTCTTGGTGGTGGTTTTGTGACACAAGCTTTCATGTGACAAAGTCTGAAATTTGTGTACAGTTTAGATGGATTTTTTTCCTACTTTGAGTTATTAATTAGAGTTTGGTTTAATCTACCATACAAAAATGATAATAATTTGCATTGGTCTTGTCACAGTGGGATCTGCAGGGCTATGTCTTCGGCCCTGTGGTTTTTTTACATTTTTATAAATGATTTGGATGCAGGACTGGAAGGGATAAAAGCAATTTTACAGATGGTAAAAAACTCGGAGGAGCTGTTGACCCTTTTGAAGGCAAGGAGGCCCTGCAGAGAGACTCTGAAAAATGAGACTGGGCAATCACCAAACAGATGAAGTTCAACAAGGGCGAGTGCTGGATTCGGAATCTGGGATGGGGCAACCCTGGGTGGACAAGTAGAATGGGGAATGAGATGCTGGAAAGCAGTGCCATGGAGCAGGATTAGAGGGTCCTGGTTGATGGCAAATTGAACATGAGCCAGCAGTGTCCTGGCAGCCAGGAGGGCCAACTTTGTACTGGGGGGCATCAGGCACAGCATCTCCAGCCGGGCAAGGGAGGGGATTGTCCTGCTCTGCTCTGAGTTGGGGCAGCCTCACCACAAGTACTGGGGGCAGTTTTGAGCACCAAAATATTAAACTATTGGAGGGTGTCTGAAGGAGGGCCATGAGGATGGTGAAGGGCCTTGAGGGGAAGCCATGTGAGGAGTGGCTGAGGGCACTTGGTCTGTTCAGCCTGGAGGAGACTGAGGGGAGACCTCATTGCAGTTACAACTTCCTTGTGAGGGGAAGAGAGGGGCAGGTACTCATCTCTTCTCTCTGGTGACCAGTGACAGGACCCAAGGGAATGGCCTGAAACTGTGTCAGGAGAGGTTTAGGTTGGATATTAGAAACAGATTCTTCACCCAGAGGGTGGTTGGGCACTGGAAGAGGCTCCTCAGGGCAGTGGTCACAGCACCAGCCTGACAGAGCTCAAGAAGTATTTAGACAATGCTCTCAGGCACATGGTGGGATGGGGATAGGGATGGTCCTGTGCAGGGCTGAGTTGGACACAGGGATCCTGATGGGTCCCTTCCAACTCAACATATTCTGTGATTCTGTGATTTCCTTCAGAGATTGGTATATTCAGTTTCTTTTACGTGCATTACATTCACATTAAATTTTTACATTTTTTGGGGAACAGGTGATCAGTAAGCCATTTTTAAATTCATAGATCTACTTTCGTTTACCTTCAGCTAACATGCAAACTGCACTCTGACTTTAACAGATTTATTTTGTAGTACTGACATCAGATGAGAATCTTTACCACCAAACAGAAAATATGACAACATTCTCAGTTTAAAGTTCAAAGAAATAATTTCAGAATTTCTTAAGAAACCACCATGTTAGTTTTTATGATTTATCTACAAGGTACATGTTTTGAATCCACGGATTTATGAATTGCAAAGCAAAAGGGACAGATGGCTTTCTAAGAGTTTGTATACTGTGAGCAGCCATTAAAACCTGCAGATATTTGTCAGGGATGGGGGGAAAGCATGTCAAGAACTAAAAAGAATGAGAGAGATTAACTGTTGTTAGGAAGCCAGAACAAACCATAACTGCAGCATTATAAGCTACTTACCAATAGAGATAGGGTTTATCCTTATCTACATTGATATTGTTTAGTGGATCCATACGAAACCAGGTGTTAAGAGTAAACCCATTTTGATAAGGCCACTTAGCAATAGGAGGCAATGCAATTGCCTGGAAGGAGGAGGAAGAAAAAGAAACAAAAAATTAGATTTTTGGGAAATACTGTTAGAAGTAATGCCTTTCTAAAATTCAGTGTCATTCTAGATCTGTAGATCTGCTTTAACATTCAAATATGAAATAAAGAAAAAAACTTTTAAATTTTGCTTTTGAATTAATGCATTACTTTTCTATCTATTTTAAAACACTTTAACTTTTAACTACATGAATTCTATCAATAGAGGACATAATCAAATTTGTGAATGGGCGATACTAACAGACCAAAAATACAAAAATTACTTCTGCAGAAATAAAACTAAAATTTCAGCTTTTAATAATTATTAATCTCATCAATAAACTTGCATATAAAATCAAATTAATCAACAGATCATAAAATGGAGATTCATTGTTAAAATTAAAACTTAACATTTTAAGGAACACCCTTGGGATATGGCTCATGCCTCCTGAGAGACAGTTTCCTGCCTGAAGCAGAAGAGCTGTTTGATGACAAATGGGAACACCTGAGAGTAGTACTACCACCACCACAAGGTGTCCTGCCACTGGAGTGACCAACATTCTACCCACACAGAGTGGTAGAGATGTAACACAGTAAACTGGGAAGAGCCCTGAAGCTGGGAAAATGAAGCAGCTCTCAGCAGCATATCCATAGACTGCTTCAGTAGACTCTTGGCCCCTTCTTTAAAGAGGGCCAACCTGATATTTATGACGCTGATTAAAAGTTATGCTGTTTCTCTGTCTGATGTCAACATTGTGCAGCACTCCTGAAAACAATCTCAGTGCTAGTAAGCCAGGTCCTGTCCAGTCTCTTTTTTCTAATGAAGTGCTTTGGTTTTTGGGTCATTTTATAAATATCTGCCTTCGGCCCACTACAGAGGATGAATCCTGTTCAGAACTTCATGCACATACAATCCAACATGCACTAATAAAGAAGTGTAAATTTGAAACTCATATTTCTTTAGTTACAGGTGTGCCATCATGAGTGGTATGTGAAACAAGATCCTGGAAGGATCCAAAATAAAGGATTCCTGTTATTGATGCACATCTTTGGACAGTGTGGGATATTTGAAATTCTTCTCTTGCTAAATCTTTTTTGAATCTCTGATACAAAATTAAATTTAAGAGAGAAATTTCATCAGGGTTCGCCTCTGAAGCCGAGAAATGTCAAAGCAGTATGTGTCACTGTAGACATTCATATTCTGCAACAGCTGTCTTGCTGCTGCATGCAGTTGTAAGACAGGTTAACTGTGGTTTTTAATTTAGCAGGAGATAATGAAACTTTCTCTTTCAAAACTTAGTAATTAATTCTTCACACAGTCCGCCCTATGCATTTTGCTGACACATCTGTTTATAAGGCTGGATATCAAACAAGATCAAAGAAGTAATCTAGCAAAAAATAACCCAGGTGTAAAACACTGATTATCAGCCAGTTTACTTCCCTGATGCAATCTCCCACTCTGACAAGTCTGTTTACAAGGAATGGACATAGTGGTTTGTGCTTAAAGAAAATTATCAGTCCCACTGATGGATGAAATGCAAGTAGAGCACCCTTCATGCATCAGCATGAGAAAACAGGAAACTCAGGATTATTTTCGGTTAGAAGATTCCAAGTTCTACCTGAGCATATACCATTTCATAGCAGAATGGAACTGTAACTCAGATTTCTATTTCCCAGTATAAACCATTTGTATTTACTCTCGCAATAATCTATAAATCTGTATACAATACTTGAATTTATTTGTAGAGTTGTTTTTTTTCTGAAAGTACATGCAGTGAATGGAAGAGAATATATCCACTTGGGAAGGTTTGAAAGGAATACAACTTCACCATTTAAGTTATCTCAAAAAAGAAAAGTCAGAAGTAGACTGCACTTAAATCACTGCCTCGATGGAAAGGAAATAGGTGATGGAATTCAGACAAAATTAAAACTGTCTACTAAAATTTATGACTAAGCAGTCATTGTAAACTATGATGATATGGAAAAGTTCATTTTCATCAACTCCCTCCTTTATATAATGTTGATTACATTATTCTAATAAAATAACACCATTCTTTGGAATTTTCAGGTTTCCCTTTTATAGTAACTTCCCCAGAACAAAATCTGCTGCTTGACATTCCATCCTCACAAGTGCAACTTCTCAACAACACAGGTACCTTGCAAGTCTGTGGAAGGCAATGTTTACACTACTTAAATATGTATTTTCCCTCTTGTTTCCTTTTCAAGAATTTCTGAAACCAAATGGAGGGAAATGGAAATAAGGAGCTATTTATTTGTTCATTAAATTGTAGTATTTTGGTTGAAAACTTACTGCAGCACTACAGCCTGGGAAGTTGAAAAAGGTATCAGGCCCATGTCTCTGTGGCATCTGATTAAGGACTGATAATAATTTAACTGCATGTCTTGGCTGTGAAAAAAAGAAAATTGCACAAAAGTCAATACAACCATTTTTGTACTCTCTAGGCTACAATGGAAAGTGGACAGTTTTCAAAAAAACAGAGCAAATTAACTCTGAAATAGTTAGCAAAAATACTTATTGAACATATGTTCAGTCAACATAAGAAAACAAATTCAAGTTTATACGTCCCAGGAGACAGTTTATGTTAACTGCAGACTCTAATGGAATGACACTTAATGCTTTATCTGATCACAGCTTACCCAGATTCCATTTTCGCCTCGAAGCATGCTGAACAAAAGCTTCAACTCCTTGACAGTGATGCTGTAGCTGGCAAGAACCCCCAACATATCAACTAGGAGATCTTCAAAGGAAAATAAAGTTATTCTGAACTCTGAATTTCATTGCTTTGACACAAAAAAAAAGCTGAAAAAATCAATACCTTTAAAAGTAAGTGTATTCACATATTCTAAATATCCTAATTACTTGTATTAAATATCTTACAAAGGATTTCATGTTAAATTTTGCATCACACTTTGAAATGCTCCATTTATGAAGCATTAATTCTTCCCATTTCATAATATTCATCATACATTATGCTGCTGTATATTTTTAGGATAAGACTTCCTTCCTTCTTCTGAAGCTAGTATTTTTCAAAACATTTTGACCTAAAAGACACTTTACATTAACCCAAACCTAGCATTTTATACTATAATTTGTATCATTCCCACATTTTTGCTACAGTGATAATGCTTCTGATCTTTACTGTAACGAAAGGCCAGGGGAAAATAAAAGAAAACCAAAACCTCGCTCTGGCCCCTGCAATAAAATCCAAACCAACAAAACCCCCACACAATCATTAAACAAAACCCCAGCAATCAAACCAAACAACAGCAAAACAACAACAACAACAATAACAAAAGTCATAGCAAGAAAAAAATTAAAGAGCACAATAAAAAGAAGAGATCAAAATTGCTACCAGGCTTATAGAATACAGCTTTCATTACAATGTCTCAAAACCCATAAACTTTTACAGTAAGAACATTAAGCAGAGTCTTCCTTTCAGAGACTATCAGGTTTAAAATTACTGATGGTGCTTGAATTTTCATTTAAAACCCCAGAATTTCATTTTAAGAATTTGTTAGCTTGTTGGATGCTGAATCTTTCCTTATACTCAACACTTTTTTCCTGGAATAAAATGTACTAATAAGAATTACTATTTCCTCTAGCAGGAGGTAAACCAATTTGCTCATCTTCACAGATGAGGCATAAGAATTTAATTCAAAGATCGAGGAGTGAAGTACAGAGTTTTCAAAACAAAAGAGCTATGAACAACAGATTCAGCATTAACACACTTTCCCAATCTGTTCAATAATTACAGAATTCCCCTGCCCCCCTCCTACCACCCTGCTAAAACTTGTAGAAGACAACTTTCTACATATAAGCTTACATTTTATTTGTAGGATTGCATGTTATCCTTGTTCACTAGTGAAAGGATGACTCTTACAGGTGCTGACAAAAAGTCATTTTCAGGAGACTGACAATTCTTTCCAAAGATATTTCACATTCATATTTAGTTTAAAAAAAAAAATTCTCTTTGCAAATTCATTTATATATGGTTTTGAGCAAAAGCATTAATATTTATTTAGCTTTTTCCACTATGAAACTAGCCTCTGATCCTTAGCAAGCAAAAGGCATGTGTGAAGAATTAAATATTTAATTTACAGAAGACATAGTAAACTGTTTGGTGAGTGAAATTATATATCAGGAAAGACAAAAGAAAAGCACTGCAATTTTATCAGACATTTTCACCATAAATTCTGAATATAGCCCTAATCTCCAAAGATAGATTTTTCCCCCCTTTCATTTCCTTAATCTTCCCTTTAAAAATAGTATCACATACATGAATGGTAGAACTAGGGAAAACAAAATATAGCTAAGAAAGCTAAATGCCTTGTCTTTATGGTGGTGAATCCTACAACTCAGCTCCCCTAGTACCTGCCCCTTCATTGTAGTCTCCAGCCTGCAATGTGAAGCTGGCACATCTTGTAAATCAGAAACTGGGAACAGCCACACTGAACACTCAGAAAAGAAAATAAGCACAAGTGAATACTAATCTTTGGCTCAGAATTTCCCAATTCTTATTTTGTAGTTTAGCTTGCTCTTCAGATCAAGGGACTGCAAACTTTGCTTCCTTTACAGAGAAAAAAATGTTGTATAGAAGCAAACTTGCCTGGTGAAAATCAGAACACCATTAAAAAAAACCCTTGTAATATAGATGACAAAAGTGCAAATTAATACAGAACAAACACAGAAATGATTGGCAAGTTTTAAAAAATCACTGAACATGTGCTGCTTTGTTTCATTGTTATAGCCCCATACTATCTTATGTTACAGAAAAATTCTTATTTCTACTGAAGATGTGGATAACCTACAGGCATTAGGAATACATATTTATAAGTAATGAATTAAACATTGATGGAGAGAAACAAACGTAAGCTTCCTAATTATGTAACTCTGGGTAAAATAATGACCTGGAAGATTGAAGCCTAGTAGGTAACAAGCAGATAAAGGAAACAACATCTGTGGAAGCTGAAGCACTTAAGGCTTTTTAAAGGTATTTCTGTAAACTTCTCTAAAGAAGGCTTGTTTCTTGTCTCAATATAAAAAGACTAAAAAAGAACTATTACATAATTTTATTCATACTTATTAGAAATCTCATAAAAGAGTCAGTCCCATCTGGTTTATAAATCCTAATAATCCACTCATCTATAAATGGACAAAGGTCAGAAGGCATACTATAACTGGATTTTTTTAATGTCTGCTTCTTTTTTTTTTAATATTAAATAAGATTACATATATAACTCGAGTCCATTATCTCATTTTAGAAACAAGATTGTGTAAAATAATATTCAATCCAGAAGGAGAAAACAAGCAGTTTCTCATTTTTAATGCATTTCTAGTTTCTATTAATGGCACCTTCTGAATACTTTCATACTAAGCAGTTTTCATATGATCTATAAATTAACCAGCAACCTTGAAGGAATGCTTAATTCAGTCACTTAATATGAAAATACAATAGAAAAAGTACCTGCCTGTCTTTCAAGTAACAATGCACATATATCAAAATGAAGGGTCTGGCATTAACTTCAGAAGACATATTAAACAGTTCAAAAGAAAACTTCAGGAAACTACCCTCATGCCTTCCTAACCCCTTAACATTACATGGCAATAAAATTGTGAATTTTAACCCTTGTTGGTGATGTAAATTAATTTTCACAGGCTGTAAATATAGAATGTGATAATTTTGCAGTTTTTCTTACAGGATGAGTTGAAAGAGGAAAGCTTGATAACAGTCCATTAATGACAGAGCAGTCAAAACCCAACATTGTTGCTTGAAAACTAGGAACTGTTTCAGTGCTTAAGAATTGAGTCCCAGCAATTTTAGAACAATTACCTACAGCATCACAACAGAACTGTGAGGGAAAAATGGGACTTAGGTGAGACAAATTACTCTCTATGAGTTCAGGCTACTTTCTTATCCACTGTTCAGACTTCTCACAAGGGACTACAGACTACACTATCTTAAAGAGTCCCTCAGAGCAGATGATCTGCTTCACTATTCATCATCTGTAAATAGAGAACTGTAAAAAGTGAGTCCCTCAAGAAAGATCTTGTGCAGCTGTTTTAAAAAAAAAAAAAAAGTACCAATCATCTATGAAAATATTTTCTCCTTAACTATTGATAAAATGGCTGACCATTCTCTATATTAGTATAACAGATTATCACAGTACAAAGATTACTTTTGACAGGTGATGCTTCTGGAAAGCAAATTGAATCCATTTGGGTTGCCATTGAGACTTTCAGGGTGATTAAGCTTTTATTCTTCACCACAGAATCTGTAAAATTGCATGAAGTGAGGTATTTAAAGTACTCAGAACCTCATGAATCTGACAGTCTTCATCTAAACAGACAGACAAGTTCTTCTCATTGCAAAAGTTTGGGAACATGTTTATATGCTGCTGTCTTACTATCATAAAATCAGAGAGGAGTGGCTTCAGACTTAGACTGGTCCTGAAAGTGTGCTGTCAGAACATAAAACAGATATTATGCCTGTCTTCTCTATTTAAACCCTATCTAGGTCTTATCAAAGTGTTTCACAAAGGAACAAGTGAGATGACCTAAATACAAACAAGCAACTCCCAGAGAAGCAAATTACAAAAAAAAAAAAAANAAAAAAATCAGAAAACTTGTACCCTTTAGAGATGATAAAAGCCAATTTCAAAACATTGGGCTGACAGATTATTAGCAACTGTTTTGGGAAAAAGTGGTACTAACTTCCTAGAAGTAAAAATTAAAACAGCTTTTGTTCAAAACCATCCTCCCTTTAATGTTAAAAATCATTTTAGCACAAAATTTCTTACTTTATTCCCTGGCTTTGGGAAGTTCATAGAAATATTTGAAGCAAAAGAATTCTACAATTATGACCTCAATGTCTGCATACGAGGTTAGGAAACACAGATACTGCATTAGTTGTCACTGATTTTGCCTAATATCGAAAGAATTATTACGTGATCTTTTTTGTTACTTCTGACTTATTGCAAACACTATTGCCACTTATAAAAGGAGACTAAGGTGCTTACAGAAATCAAAAGATAAAAGCAAAATGATCAATTTGGTTGCTTCCGTGTCTTCTTCGGAGAAAACTCTCAAAAAATCATCTCTTTACAGTCATCAGAGAAAAACCCTAGGAAGAGTGATTCTGTCCAATCTCTGTTTATGACATATAGATGAATACTCAGATAATTTGAAACACACCTCAAAGCTAAAATGTCATCAGAATTCCAATTTTCAGTTTTGATTTCAGATTGAATATGTACTCCCTTCATCCATGTAAGCACACCAAAGAGCAAGCTTACTGAAGTTTTTATCTGCAGAAGGTCTCTTTCTGAAGCACTGTGTGACCAGTCTCAGAAAAAAAGATTAATGAGGTAGAGGATCCGTTAGGGTTTTTTAAATTTACTACCCCTGGCTTATATTAATATCTGTAACTTCAGAGTGATTTTTCAATTCCCAAATGCTCCTAAAACCGAGATCCTATGCTCTTGATTTCTGACTTCTACAATTAGCTAGGCAGTTTAAAAAACAAAATTTCTCTACTGGAGGCATCATTACAGTCTTGTATGCCATGTATACAAGTACCACTTATGGGAACTTAAACTGGACAAATTTTGTTGGTGTGATTACTCATGTAAGAGCATCATTTCCATGAGTAAAACCCTGAAAAACAAGGACAAAATCATTCCTCAGTAATCCAGTTTTCATCCTGCTGTTATCATCTTCTTGCTTCTTATCTGAAATCCTTGCTAGTTTACTGTTCCACAAAACTTGTATATGTGTCAGGAATCAGATCATCAACTAAAATATTAGAATTATGAAAGGTAAACCTCTAAAATCTTTCAAAAATGCCTCACAACATAAGTATTCTACCATCCATCACACACCATATAAGAATTAAGAACTACTTTCACACTGTTGAAAGAAACTGCCTAAGCTCCCTCAGGGAAAATAAATAGTAATCATATATATCTCTTCAGGTGCCATATTTAAGTGTGACGAGCAAATCTGTTCTTGATCCAAGTAATCAGGATTATAACCTGTACCCTGCCACTGAGAGGATGTAGTGTGGAATATCATAAACTCCTTCAAACATACTATGAAAACATTAACTGGGCAATAACTTTGTCACTTATTTTCATTAAACAAAGCATGCTATTTTTTTAATGCTGCAAAATATTATAGGATGTTAAAACCCACAAATACGAAAAATGAAGATTATGGGGATCACAGGTTTACATTATGGAATGATTGTTTAATATAATCCATATGTCCAGAATTCAAACCTATAAATAATATCTGTTACGCTGTCAGATGAGGTTATGTTTAAAATGGATCTAGCAATTCTGATGTGATCAAAAATTACCAATATATTTAAATTACCTTGTAGTTAAAAAGTCCAACATGCTTTTAAATAACATAACAATATCCCAGACAAATCAATAACCAGTTATTTTACACAATGTATCTACATAGGTTTCAAACAAAGAATATATTTTTTGTTATTTTCCTGAAATTAATAAAAAATACCTCTATCTCAGTAGCAGTACTAATGAAAACATTACTTTAAATAAAAACCAGAATATCCCACATCCTTCCATAATCACAAAACATTGGCAGGCCAAGAATGCAATAATTATTTTATCAGTTGGCAATTTGTACCTGCAATCATGTCGTCCACAGTACTCATCTTCAGCAGTACCTGTTCAATTAAGCCAACTTCCGTGCTAGTCTGTAAATTACGGACGCTTTTACGTAGAATTGCAGTGAACATACTCCAGATTTCTGCTTGGCACGTTACATCACAGTGCTCCAAAAGCTCTGACATGCATGTAATGCTCTCTGCATCCTGGATTATAAAGTTCATCTCTAGATCAAATTCGCCACCAACCAGCTAAAAAAGAAAACAAGAACAGCATTACAATGTGAAATGCATAGTTTACTGTCTCTCATACCTTCATGGTGACCAATACAGAATATGTTTTACATGGTTAGAGAAGTAATTTTGATAAGAGAAACGCATAGCTATATTCTGTAAGAGCAAATTAACAATCATGCTATGCAAAACAAAGCTTGTAAAAAATATACACACTTATACCATATAACACCACCTTCAATTTTGTCACAGTGCTGAATACAGCATCTCAATAAAATAAAATCACCATATATTTAAAGTATTCCTTCCTATGAAGTAATTGAAATGGTAGCCTGGCCCAGATAGATGTAGTGCAGAACCTGAAAAGCTCAAGAAGCAATTGAGGGTTTTCCACTATTCTCTGAAATTTGCCTACTCAAAAATAAATAAACATTGAAATTAACTTAGCTGTTTCTCCTAATATAATAGTTACGTATTTGGAAGACCTTACTGCCTTGTCCCACCCAGTCCTGCAGTCATGCCTGGAAAAAGAACCAGTCACCTGCTCTGGAGCAACACAGACATGGAAAATTTGTATTATTATACCACACATCAGCTTATCTTATGGTCAAGGAAACCTACTGCTGGTGCAAAGGAGAGACTGCACCAGGAGAGGAACAAGCACTCAGATGAGAAGTGAGTTAACAGCGGTGCTGATGAAATGACAGTCTATTCAAGTACTGGCAAAACACTATCCAAAGTCCTAAGCTCCAGTTAAATAGTAGCACAATATCAGGTATGTATTAGGAGAGAGGGAAAAGCAAACCTGCAAAATAAAGTATAGTCAAGACCAAATATATCATCAGGAGTGGAATTCAATAATTTTGATCAGTCATTTGTGTACCTTAAAAAAGCTGAACTCAAGACAATCTACTAAACCGAATATGAAATTTAGTTTCAAAAAACAAATCCCCTTTTAATGGCATAAACATCTTTCAGTTCTGAAGGAAACAGATCCTGACTCTCATTCATCCTACTTCATGCTAGTGACTTTGAAGAATTTTGAAAGTATCAATGTGAAATTTCACAGAATCATGGAATCACAGAATGGTTTGGGTTGGAAGGGACCTTAAAGATCATCAAGTTCCAACCGCACTGCCATGGGCAGGAACTTTCCACTAGACCAGGTTACTTAGAGTCCCATCCAGCCTTGGGCAGTCTCTCTGGGCAACCTGTTCCAGTGCTTCGCGACTCTCACAGTAAAGCCCTTCCTAATATCTAATCTAGACCTTCCCTCCTTCAGTTTAAGGCCTTTCCCCCCTCAATCTATCCATACATGCCCTTGTAAAAACTCCCTGTCCAGCTCTCTTTTAGACTTTCTTTTAGTCCTTTAAGTTCTCCCTGGAGTCTTCTCTTCTTCAGTATGAACAAATCCAACTCTCTCTGCCTCTTAGTAACATTAATTTCAGTAACTGTAAATATATTACACAAAATAATGGAATAAATTAATATTAAAATAATTCTAAGACTTTGTGTTCTATTTGTTTCTTGAAGTTATATTATTAAAATTTCAATAACATGTTTTAAATTAAAGATATTCAAAGAATTATCACTTATAAGTGCATAATTTCAACAGCCATTTTTAATAGAAGGCAATTCTGTGGCCTATTTAAAAGCAGTTTGTATTGCCTTCAAATTAAACTCTAAAAAATAAGGAAGTTGAAATACTATGCAAACTTTTTTGGGTGGCTAAACCTATCCAAATATTCAAAGACTTCTTTCATACCTAATCTTCAGACAATTAATACAAGTAAGCAAGGACTAGCTTTGGCTTCTACCTTAATTCATACTTTTCATTCACTTTCAAATTACTTTTTCCTCTATGAATTAATTGCTAATAACCAATTTATAATTTTGTAACATAAAAGCTTCTAATATGCTAAATATATAAAGTGACTACCTCCTTAGTTCTCCGGAGACATTTAATTACATTCAAATAAAACTATTATCCTAATTATAATTAGTACTTTAATTTAAAACTTGTGACTGCATATCTTATATTTGCATATTTGGTAAACACATAATGTGTACCAAAGGAAGGGAAAAAAATTCAAGATTAGGAGCACACTATTTCTACGTTTTTTTTTCAGAATCATGAAATAGTTTCATAGAGTTTGTACTTTCTTGTCAAGAAATCCAGGCACAGTTTCTGCTTCTGAAAACAGCAGCAACTTGTGCATACTTCATCAGCAATCTGGGCTGTTGTGTTTTCAAGATATGTCTTCACTAGGATGAGTCTCTCTGAGGTTATGTTAAAAACACACAGAAGTAAAACACCAACTATAGAAGACTTTCAGTTGTACTGCCTTAGATGACAATCCCAAAATGAAATTAAACACTTCCTCAAAGTGTCTACTCTCTTCCATTTCTTCCCATGTAGGAAATCTAGGATGAAAAATTTTGTCTGTGGAGTCTTCATCACTGGATACATTCAAAAGCCATGAAGTCGCAGATCTGTACAACTGGCCTTTGCAAGAGGGTTGGATCAGAGAACCTCCAGACTCCTGTTTCAACCTCAAAAACTCTGTGACAATATTTAGACAGACTACCTTCAGGCTAGATATACTATCCCCCAATTTGTTTTGAAAAGATGGACTAAAATATAAGGAAAAATCCAGTAATGCCTCAGTTGGAATTAAGAGGTGCAATACAGACTGATCCCCTTTCCTCAAACTCTATTCCTTGTAAAATTCTAGTTAATTTAAATTAATAAACTAATACAGAATGAGTAAAACAGATGGAAATAATTCACTACAGACTAAAATAATTCAAACTGTATTTGCTTTCTAATGTAAATCAATACACTAATATGTAACTTTAAAGAGACTGAAATGAAGCTCCTGTATCAGTCTGAAGTGACAGGATATTTCAGTCCTATTCAAATCAAGATGTCTCATCCTATAAAGAATCTCAGAAAATCTGCATCAAAAAATACACTGAATGCTAATAAAATTGGTTCTATGGAGAATCTTCTGGGTTACAGACTACCTAGCAGGTGCTGCAATTATTTTACTTGTACAATTGGCAACAAGAAAGTTATAGCCCATCAGGGTGACTGCTTATTTCACCAAAGAAAACATTAAAATGTTCCTATTTGCCATTAACTTCAGTTTAAGCATACTTCAGACAGTAAAAATTATCATAATTATCATTGAAATCAACTTCCTTCATAAAGGAAACAATTAATGGACTAATTTATGATGATAGCAAAAATTTTGGAAGGCAGAGGGAGGTGACTTTTTACAGTAGTCATCCTAAATTCATTATGAAGTAAAAATATTAATGGTCTTGATAAAAAAGAAGGCTAAGATGACAAGGAAAAGCTAAACAAAAGTGAAGCAAGTACACAGAAATAAATGAACATGGTTCTTTTGTGTTCAAGAAATAAAGCAGGCCCGTCTGCTTTAAAACGTGCACAATCAAATGGAATTCAGCCAATAAAAGAAGTAGAGTATTTACTACAAAAGAAGTACCCTCTAACAGCACTTCTGCACCTGCATTCCCCAAGGAAGGCAGTAGGTAAAGAGGAATAACCAGTCTCCAGAACGGGGGGAGGTAACCGGCGGAGAAACACAGTGACCAGGAGCTGGTAACGTGCTGACACTGATGAAAGGACAAACTTTGCCGAGGAGCCAGAAATCATTAAATGCAGTTAAAAACCACCAACTGCAGAGAGCAGCAAAGATTTTTTCTGATATAAACTGTCCAGGCAACAATGCTTAAAAATTCAAAATGAGTAAATGTAAAGTAATTCAACATTATTATGTTTTTCCTCATGTGTACAAGATGACAGGCTCTGAAGTCTGACATTATCATCCAGAAAAGAGATCTTGGTGCCCCTGAGGGTGCTGCTTCAAAAAACTATGCCATATTAAAAACTACCAATAAATAACTAAATATTCATAATGAATTTGCAGCTTTCTAAGTTGGGTAGAAGTGTGGATGCACACCACATACCAAAAAGTTAAATCATACTTCCATAAAGTAACTTATTTTTAATATAGCTCCTGTAATAAACTTCTATAATAAGACAAATTTCAGCTTGAGTACAACATGAGCACTTCGATAGAAATCCTTACAAGAAGCCAGTATACCAAACCATAAATCAGTGCTCTTTCCATATCATACATCTCAAATACAATCTTTTTTATGTCAAACACTATGTCTCTGCATTCTTCAAGGGAATATTTAATATTTAGTAAAGACCAAGCTTTCACTGTGATTAAGTATCCTGAAGTATTGCTTGTACTTTGTCATATTCTGCATCTCTAACAGCCCGGCTGTAAGAAACGAAGCATCAAACTAATGTTCAGATCATGGCTCCAAGTTTGTTGACTATGGTCAACAAACACAACTCCTCCCAAAGTGGTACTGAACTGCCAGTCCAGTAGTGAGCAAGTTAGACTGTATTCCCCATGCTGAGATTGCTTATAACAACAGGCTGACACTCCTTGGAAATTGCTCCAAGAATCTACCTTAACCTACACCACCAAGCTCAAACGCAGCTGCTTTACTCCGAATCTCCATTTTCCTGAATATCGTGGCCATTCCTGAGTAAGTTTCTACCATTCATCATGCTATGCTAAAGGGTTTCTTCCTAAGTTGCCACATCTCTGCAGAACTTAGACTGGTCTTTTATGCCCTTTTGACCCAGAACAGAGAAGAAATACTCCCCCAAACACAAGAAGCTGTCTACATATCTCATACTCTACATATTCATACCAGTCCTTGAAAGGCAATAAAATATATGCTGCTGAACATCTAGAACTAAACTGTTGACTTTTGAGAATTGGAATTTTTTAGTATCAGATTCTTCAAATAAAGCTTGGAAGAATGGATTGAAATTAACAGTGAATAGAAAATTTCAGTTGGAAGGGACCTAGAAGAATCACCTGGTCCAAGTGTCTGACCACGCCAGGGCTGTCTGAAAGTTCAAGCACGTTGATAATGGCATTATCCAAATGCCTCTTAAACACTGACCGGCTTGGGGCATCAAACACCTTTTAAGAAAGTCTGTTCCAGTGTTTGATCACATTCCTCATAAAGAAATGCTTTCTAACATTGAATTTAAATCTCCCCAGATGCTGCTTTAAACCATTCCCATGCATCCTGGCACTGGATACCAGGGAGAAGAATTCAAAACTTTCCTGTTTACTTCCTCCTCAGAAGCTGTAGACAGCAAAGATTAAAGAAAGTATATTAGAACTATAAAAACCAAAGTCCTCAAGTATTTAAATTTCTAAATTTAGATTTCATTGCTGTCAAAGAAGCATTTTCTAGCTTCCTTCAAGTTTGAGTCCTAGCTGCACTTATTTAAACAAAAATTAAGAGTATGAATTACAGTACTAGATAGAGAGTGCCACTGAAAAATTCAAGTATCACAATAGTATAATTACTACAGTCCTAACCACATCCAGGCCTAATCTGCATCAAGTCACTCTTGCATTCTCTCTCCTAATTAACTACTATCACATTTGTTCTGCTTTTTCTAAAGGCAAAAATAAATGAGAGCATGGCACAGTCAGCATGACAACAACCCTCATTTGTTTTGGACTGAAGCATTTTAGGTTCAAATATATACATATACAACCAAAATAAAATAAAAAAAAAATCTTTCTTTGTAGCTATATAGGAGGTAAACACTTCAGAAACAAAATTATTAATTCTCTTCCTCTCCCTGATGTTCATCTATCTTTTTAGGCATTGCAAGACAGCTGACTTGACATTTGGTACAAGTTTCCACAGGAAAGAAGCTGAGAATAACCTACTCTAATAGGATTAAAAATCTCTAAGAATCCCAAATCAATTAGTTGTTTTGAAGAGAAAATTAGTAAACATTTAACTCTTGATAACTAAAGCCATCATATAATATTGAAGAATAATTTTTGGAAAAACTGGAACATCTTTTCTACAAAACACTGAACTGATTTCATAATCACCAGTGAGAATTCAAAATATGTGGAATCAGACTGCCATTGTTTCTTTTATAAAGACAGGCAACAGTATAAACATTAAAATACAGTTGTCTGAGAAAAACGGTAAGGGACCCAGGCAGGAAAAAACCAAGTTACTGTTTTCTGGTCATTAACTAAAACATTAAATTTCTAAACAATTATTTCAGATTTTAAGGAAGATTCTTCTTCAACGGCATGAAAGACGATTTCTTTAGGCAAAGGCATTTAGAATGCTAAATGGAATAAATTAAACTGCTCAGTGACAGAAATGTGTGCTGATCATATGCACTTGTTAACCTAAATATATCAATAAAACTACAGAGAAAAGCACAGCTAAAAAAACCTTAAGAAGGTATGTTTCATAACTGGTACACATTCTTTATTTATTTTTAAATAATAAATTTAAATTGGTGAATGGTAGTCCTTAAAGATTTGAATTACAGCTATGTGTATCTGGGCTAATTTTCACAATTCTCTTTACCGTCATTGGAAAGTAAAAGATGCTTCAGGGAAGTGATTCATCTCAGTGGTTTTAGATGCAACATCAGAATGAAATAATTTTTTTTCAGGGAATGTAGTACTTTTACTGACTATAAAAGGACAACTAGTTCAGACAGGCACATCTGAAGTTATGTCAGACAAATCTTAACCAATGTGCTCACAATGTGGTTTATAACCAAATGACACCACTGAAAGACTGATTCTCATATGAATCATTCTATAGGATGTAATTCTGCACATTAACATATCCCTATTAAACGAGCCTTCCTTCATTTTAACTTCAAAACCATTTTTACTCTGAGTAATATATTGCACACACTCAGCAGTTTGTCACTAAGGGAATGCTACCTATTAAGTCCATTGACAATTTTAAAGTAATCTGAGAAATGAATTTAAATGGTTTTTATGCTTGCTGAGACAATATGAATGAAGTAACATGGTCAGCTTTTAGTATTTTAAAGAATGACCTTGCTATTATACAAGCTTAAAAATACCCCAGTGATTTACTTTTATTTTCTTACATTTTCCTTTGAGGGAGGAGGATACTACTGTAGGCAGATCAACTCCAGTGGTATATCAACTGCATATGCATATGATTTACTGAGACGAGTATCAATCACACTCAGATAGAGCACAAGGCTGTTTAACCTAGAGTAAGTAGTTTGCCTTAATAGTTTCCTAGGAGAAAATTAAAACTCCTTCTCTCCCCTGTTCCTTAAACACACACTTGACAATGTCAGATCTTTTGTAAATATTGTGGAGGCTTAAAGAGAAAAAAGAAAAAAAACCAAACGAAGTCAAACAAACAACAACAACAACAACAAAAAAAA
>VZRX01007069.1:59595-129453 GCA_013398075.1 Notiomystis cincta
AAAAAAAAAAAAAAAAAAAAAAAAAAAAAAAAAAAAAAAAAACAAAAATAAAAAAAAGTCTATTTGGCACACAAATTTCTTAAGCTGTTCTTTACCTAACTGTAAAAACCACTATTTTGGGGTAGGACAGGAATTGGCCTGATAAAGTTCAAATATCTGCTTTCATAAAAGCTTCTTTAGCACAAGACTCAGATTCCTTGAAATAAAAAGTCCTATCTTAGAAGGAATGCAAAAAAAGTTTTAAAGTGTGACACAGGACAAATTTTACCCACTTAGAAGAATTTATAAAGTAATCCAATCACTTCTGACAGAAATGAAGACTGATGACAGCATTTTCCATAAAAGTACCTAATACAAAACATACCCAAAAGTCTTCTTTGCGGTCTATTGTTCCTGTGTCACCAGAAGGAGACACTCCTCCTATTTATTTTTTTGATCTCCACAAAACCATTTTTGGCCAAAGCAGAATATGAGCTTTTAGTTCAAGATGTTGAACCTAAATAATTAAAGACTAAGAAACAAAACTTGCAGATTTATTTTCAGCAAAGTAAAATTAAGACCATTCTCAAACTTGGAGCTAATTTGTTTTCAGTTTATCTAGTTCAGTTTCTGTCATAAATTACTTCTGATCTTGACTTAATCACAAAAGAGATCAGCCAGTTAGATAAGGGATTTTCTTACTTCAAAAAAGGGAACAGTTACTGACAATTTATTTTAATAAATAAAACCAAATAGCTTAGTTTTGCCACATGTCTAAAAGCAAAAATTCAAAATTGATTTTTATTGACTGTAAAGCAGTTGATAAATGAGCACAGTTTAAAGAGCATGAAAAATAGTATTACTAAACAGATATTACTGGTTCATTTGGCTTTTAACACTTGCACAACCAGATCTAATAGGTCAGCTGCATCCCTCACTTCTTTTCCAGAGTCACAAATTGTAAGTAGCATTTTGTTTTTTTTTCTTTTTTAGGTAATCTGAATGATCTATATCTCTGTAAAGCAGACCTTGCAGAGGTTTAACATAATTATCAGAAAACAGCACCAAGAAGTTGAAACTCAAAGAAACATTAAACTTTCAACAACTACACATTGATTTAAATCTACTTTGTGTTGCACAGCAAACAGTATCACATAACATGTTTGTGCATGTTTCACATACAGGAGCAAACAGAATGTATTTGCAATAAATACTAATAGACAATTTTAGTCAGCAGAAGCTGCCAGTAACTCAGAGCAATTGTTTTTAAAATTGTTTGTTTGTTTGTTTGCTTTATTCATTTGTTATTTTTCAAACATACTTGTCAAAGCAATTTTTCTTTTGCATGTTAACTCACAAATGCATTCTGTGACTAGAATAAATTGCAACGATACAGTTAATGGAATTTTAGTCTTGGAAAATGATGGGGTTTATTTCAGAATAGTCTGTGGGATTGTTCCCAGGCACATCAAGGACACATAACAATTCAAGAAGAAAAACATGGGAAAGGATGTTGAACATGAGGATTATGGTGTATGTGGTACATATGCACTTTGGCTAAGATCAAAAAATAGCCACACACCATCAGGACAAAGGACACTAGCCCCAAGCACTAGCCCACTATCTTCTTCTAAGCAACCATCACATACTGCCCCTTAGTCTGTGCACCCAAACCAAATAGTCTCCAGGCCCTCTTATTGTCCCCTTCTTTCCCATGAGGTACAAACAGGAAGACAAAGTGGTTGCTCTCCGAGGGCATTACCTGTATTTCCTCACTACTCAGGAGCTCTTTTATGTGCTATTTACCTTGCTAAATACCACTTGCCATAAACCCAGATTGTTTTTTTTATACCGCTGCACTGTTATTTGGTAAGAAAAGGAATTACTTATGTTTCTCTATTAGGATTAAGTTATCTTAGTTACCTGCTTTAATTTCTAAAATTAAATAATGAATTTTTAAAGTGTGCCATTCTCATGTCCACCTCTCTATTAAGTTTTGGTTTGCTTTAGGTTATTTCACTGCTTTCATTTTGAAATGTTTCGTTTTTCTCTTGTAACAAAACACTCTACAACTACTAAAAGTCCTGAAACTATAAATCATGGCTATGCAATATTTAAAACCAAAACAATTCCAATGAACTTAGTTATGGCAGGACCATTTTCCAACTGATACCTATAGATGTACATTAAAGATTAATGGCAGAGTGATAGCCCAGGCAAATCACAATGCCAGGTATAAATGATCTCAAACACCACTGAAGTGAGATGTTCACAGCATTGATCCTAACTTCATGTTGCTAAAAAGCAGGAGGTTAATGGGAAGAACAGTGTCCTTAATTCTCAACATCCTGCTGCTTGCTTACACCAATAATTTTGAGATATGTAGTAATATTTTTGGTTGATATTAGCATTCTGAAACTTCCCAGTGGCAATGTTCATCACCAACTGGAGAAGATCTACTAAATTTCAATATGCTCATTTTCATCAATCTTTTATTTTTAATTAACTACTTACCATGCTGTTCTCTTCCACAAAAAATTAATATGGGAGGAAACAACCCACTGTTTGACACAGTGAAAAGCCCTTACTCATTTCTGAACAGTGATTCTTTAGTTACTCTTTAATGACTATAGAACTAATACTGGACATGTGATATAGTTCCATTTAATTCTCTGCATGTGACACAACTAGGTAAAAGCCAACAGTAAATGTGGAAGTGCTAAGCAGGACTTTTCCTTTTAAAAGAATATGTAGATTGCAGAAAATAATAACAAAACAATATCTATTATGCAGTTAGACTTGTTAATGAAGCCTGAGCAAAGGCTTCCTATAAAATCTACCTAATTCTTGTTAAGACTGAAATGCTCATTGGCTATATTTTAGAAATAAGCACAGTCAAATGTATAAAGAAGCATGTTTATACCTCAAATCTTATTTTGTTCCCATTTCCCATATAAATTTTAATTTATAACTAGCAAAACTCTTCCAAATCTAATTAATTATCACAAAAACAATCATTTCTCAGGAAATACCATAATTTACAACAGCACAATGTTGCCTAGCAGATGAAAAAATGCAGAATACCTATATATGAATTTAAGGTTCAGGGCTGGAAAAATCAATAGCCAGACTCCTTACCAATGGCCATATAACTCCTGTTGCTTTTTAGTTTTGGTAGCCTGAAGTTTCTTAAATTTTCAAGCAAAGACAGTCCATACATTCTTTAAGATTCTGTATTTCTTTAAGAAAATCAAGTTATACTATTTATTACATTTTTCTTGTTCTCAAAAGTGCACAAGATAAAGGACACGAATTGGGCTTTAAAAACTCTTAAAATTTTTCTAATCCAATTTATTTTTTCAAGTCCTTACAAGAAGGACTTGGTTATAAGGGCAATTTCTGATACAAAGATTTGTAAGGCTAAGATTTTTTAACCAGATTTGTCAATATTTTCCCCCTTTGCTTCTCTAAATAACTCTGAAATGGTGCAAGAAAATTGTTGTAGTTTGTGACTGGACTCCCACAGGGTTTTAGCTGTCATTAATGATTTAAGATCTTTTTTGTGCAATGACAAAACCCCAAACCTCAATTGCTAAAGGAGGCACCACACAGACCATAATGAATTGTTTTACAAACCTTTAAGTGCATCCTAATTGCCTTCCTCCAAGCTTCTTCTTAATTTATTATGCAGCTCTTCATCCAATAAAACCTTTTCTTTAACTTATAGATGATAATACAGTTAAGAACAAGGGCCAGAGTTATACAGTCATATAGGAGGTTCAACTCTCATCTCAAAGGATTATTTTAGAGAAGGAAACTCAAAGGTGGATAAATAAGTGTAAGAAACAATTTATTAGTGGTCAGAGTTTCCCTTATGTAAGAACTTTCTTAGATCTTCCTTACACAAAGTGTCTCAGCCTTTGAAACTCAGTGACAAGAGGCCAAGTATCTACAAAAGTGTAGCAGTATGGGCTGGGCATATACTGAATTTTCTCTGTTATAGCATCCCAACCTCCCATTACTTGTGACACAGGAATCTCTTGCTCCAGAAATAACATCTTTCTTTCAGTAAGCCAATAGATTTTCTTCCCATAATTTCTCTGACTCTTTTCTGAACTGTCAACTTTTCGGAGCCTTCACAGCCTGTAGTAAGGAGTCCTACATTTTCCTCATGATTTGTGTAAAAATACCTTGTTATACATCTGCCACAGGATTATTTAATTTCAGCCCTCTGCTACTTGCATTTTGAAAGGCAGAAATAAGGTGTTTTCTATCATATTCTTCCCTTTATTCACTTATATTTCAAATACACTTGGTTATCTCTTTTCCAAGCTGAACAATCCTACTTTGCTAAGTCACTCCTCATCTGAAGTCTGTATTCAATCACACTTCTTGCCCTTCCTACTTTTTGCTAGTCCTAATATATTCTTTTGAGACTGGAAATCACCAGAACTTCATACAACATTCAAAATACAAACATATTATTAATTAATAGTTTAAAAAAATAACTCTTGTATTGCTCATTTTTTCCTTATTAATGCTTCCTTATATTTAATTTGCTTTTCTGATTGCCACTAAGAACCAAACATTTTCCACAAAGCTAGCATCACTGCAAGGCCATTTATAATAACATTTGTGAGAGTACACAGTTAATACAGGGTAGCAGACACGAAATGCACTTAGAACTTCTATTACTCCCTATGAGGTAAGGGGAAAATAGACTTCTGAAGAACCTACTTATAAATACCTACACAACATAAACACAGTAACATAAGCACCATACTTCTCCGTAAACAACACCAAACCCTTCCCATTCATGATTCCTATCATAAGCTATATTTATACATGATTGCTAAATAAAATTTCAAATGAAAACATAGTTCTACTAATAAAGAATTAGGATAATAAACTCTCCCCTCACTCAAAAAAGAAAAGCTATCTTCTCATCAGAATATTATCTCTTAGCTGATTCACTTGAAAAAAATCAGCCAAGAGAAATGCTTACAAAAAATATTGTGAACAGACAACAACATTTTTTCAGCAAAATACTCCATCACTCTTTAGCATTTCTTCCATGTTTTGATACTAGTCCTATTCATCATTCACTCAACTAATGAAGCTTGGAGGGAACACTTCAGTATACACTGTTATCTCCTCTCTAAGACTCATACTCAGATTTTGAAAACAATATCACTGTGGTCTGAGTTTCTAACACTCCATCTGCAAATCTAATTACAGAGCTCCATCTGTACTAAGCATTCTTTTCAAGGCATCATGTAACTGAGTAAAACTGAAATCACATATCATTTGATTTGATTACAAGACGACTATAGATGAAGTGTCAATAATTACAGGGGTAGGTCTTACATGGTGGAGGAAATTCAAGTGTTCTTAATTGCATTAAAAGAGAAATTCATACTCTGCTTAGTTAAAAATCCTCAAAAATTGCCGAATTACAGATAACTTTTACGATAATTTTTTTCTCAGTACATAAATAAGATTTACTTCTCCTGATCAGAAGCAAATTATTAACTTACTAGTAAGAAGAATGAAAAATAAATAGAAGGAGGGGTCTTTAATAACAGAGGATTTTAATAACATTAGAACACATCTTCAATCATGGTTCTTCTATGTAGACATGTTTTATTAACAAAGACTTTGGTTCTAAAATAATCAGTTGTCATTTGAAGTAATTACGTTTGGTGATGCCTAACATATTCTTCCATAATATTTCAGAAAAGAAATTAGAACACAAGGGACGTAATACACATAACTTTTTAAAAAATGAAAAAAAAAAACCAAACAAACCAAAACCCAGCATCCTAGTCACACTTAAATGGGAAAGTGAGAAAAAAAAATCAAATCAAATTAGAAGTCATTCACATGAGACACCAGTCAAACTTGATATTTGACTGGTTTTTGCATAATCTCAAGATTACCCAAAGAACATAAACACATTTTTGTTTTAGGGAAAAGTATTAAATAGTAAGCACTAAATAAAAGAAAAGAACTTCTAAACAGGGTCTTCTCAAAATCTGGATTCAGTTACCTTCAATTTCTTACACAATTTACAAAGGGGAATAAAACATAAAAAGGAGCTATACTTACAGTTCACCCTTTAAAAATATCTAATGCCATAAATCCAGCAGAATCGATCAAAAGAACTTTTCAGATCTCATTTTAAATACTCAAAATTGAAATATACATATGTGAATGTTAAAGTGCAACAAGGATACTTTGAGAGAGGTAGTATGAAAGTATTACTTTACTATTCTGTATTTTTACCTTATGAAATCCATTATTTTATTTCAATGAATATTCAACATTAATTTAAATTAGTTATAACTAATTAATAAAGTATAGAAATTTTAATTTACATTAAAAAGTGTATACACTTATCCAGAGGCCTGTTGTACTATATAATGGTTAACATGAACAGTGTGCTTTTCCCCTTTTGTCTAGTGTAAAACAGGATCAGTGCTTAATTTAGGTGAAAATGTTACTTCAGAGGAAATAGAACAGTTATATAAATGGGAAAAGCACAGCTATTTAAATAATCATAATCCATAAAAGCTCTTTCATAAGTGAGGTCTTCAGAAACAATTATCAACTGGAAAAAAAAGAAAATTTATTCCAGTGTTCTTTAATCAAATAGATAATAATCAGAAGCAGTATGCCAATTCATCCTGTGTGTAAACAGATGAGAACAACTTCGCAAGAACATAGGCAGTACACTGACTGCAAAATGTTGATCAAAAGTTCGAGCATCTCTCCTTCCAATATTCCTCCCAACTTTTATCACATGGCAAATCTAATGATAGTCTTAACTTACTGAATACAGACAATAACCATAATTGTGTTCTCCAAATAAATTACTCCACTTTCAGTTGTTTCAGTTATCAAAACAACTAATTGTTCCATTAGTTCTTTTTGGGACACTTCCATTTCAGATATAGTTAGGGTTTACCTCCTCAAAAAATGTTACATTAAATCCTCTCCACAGTAGAAGTTACAGAAGTTACAGAAATACATGAGGGAGGAAAAAACCCATCTTTTTCCAACCACAGCACTACCAGGACTTTGAACACCAGAAGCCAGATTAAGTTCTTCTACTTTTTGTATCTTTTAAACAAAAGATGGCTTTGTTATTCTAAATGCCTAAGTAATTTACTCTTCATTTCTGTATTTATTGTACATTTCTCATTTGTTTAGGCAGCAGGAAAATCCACCAGAAAATGTATCTAGTCATAATTAACTAAAGAGAATTAAAGCATGTGAAAAGTTCCAAACCAAATTGCGACTGCTCTTAACAACCAGAAGAAAATTAATAGCTCAATCCTAAAGTGGGCATCACTCCCAAAGAAAAACAGGGCATGCTCTGCTTTTTGTAACATGGTTATTACATCTACTCAGAACCAAAATGTTTGCAAATGAAATCTGGTAGTGTCGAAAACATTTATCACTTAAATGCACCTGAATCTATATCAATTTATTCTCCAAGAAGTGCTAGTGAAACTTCTGGTGTCCAATTTAACTTTAACTTAACCTTAAGCAGCATATGCCACACCTCCTCAGTCCCAAAGAGACAAGGGTTCACTTCTGAATGCTTCTCCTATGGAGTTCTATGTGGAAAGAATCATCCATTGAGGTACTGTCATATAACTTCCAAATGCCTCTTCTGTGCTGAAAAGTAATCTCTAGTACTGTAAATAATACTATTTTCAAGCCAGTGACAATATTGATGCAAATTTGATCTAGCCTAGACACTTCTCCCTCCCTTTGCTGGTGACTCAGATCCAGGTTTTGCTAACATACTGCAGGTTTGATTGACACTGAGAAATTTAAATTTGATTTTCCCCTCATTAATAAAGATGCTTTTTTACCAGCCTCTCTCCTAACCTGATTGTCAATCCAAGCTAAGTAGTTACTGCAATGCAAGAGCATCTTGACACGTGCACAATTTGCCCCTGAGGTTTTGGTAGCAGTGGCCAGGCTGAAGGACGCTGTGCCAGCCCTCAGTTCAACCACAGACACACATGTGCAACGTGGGAAGAACCCAGCAGGTGGAGAGAGGGATAAATACTTCCTTGTCCAGTTTCACTCTAGTACAAGGGCCATGTCAACCACTCTATACTGGCACTAGAGGAGGTTGTTTACTTAATTTAAAATCATTAGAGTTTATAAAGTTTCAAAGGTTGATTTAAGATTACATTGCCTTGGGTGGAGTTTTTTTCGGGGGGGGGTGATTTTCTTGCCTGTTTTGTTTTGGAATGAGTTAAAGATTTGAGATTGTGGTATCACGGATTGAACGCTATGAGAGTCCACCTTCCTCCCTTCATAGAACAGAGATGCAGAGAGGGTCATGGCTCCCGTACTTTTTAGACTTGTTCCAGAACAAATGGACATACAGTGGGCACAGGATACCCTAAAGTAAAATTATTCACTTAGGGCACAAGCACATTTAAAGGAGACTCCATAGTGGCAAACACTCAAGTGCAATTACTTTGTGAAATAGTTTTACTAATAACATCTGCTGTGATTTTAGTTAGAATTTTATCAAACTTACTGTGCTGTTAATCAACAAAAGTCACACTCACAATTCTAAGATGTGATTTCCGAGTTACTCCAATTAAAATAAAAATGTAAACGCTTTAATAGACAAAGTATATAAGAAAGGCTAAGTTTGAATACAAAATACCTCACAGTCTGAGGAACAGAATGACAGCAAGACAGGAGGCCCTTTCATTAATGCTCACAGGTAAAAAACTCCCGTTATCCAAACTATCTTTAACAACATATCACAACACAGCAAGTATGCAGAAGCAAACCAAGTTGGTGTATATTACCCTATTATCAAAATTCCAATAATCCTTCCTCTGTCAGCTCGAGACATTTAAAATATCTTGGAAGATTAAATAGTAATTTCCAGAGAGCTCTCTCATCTGATTAATTTCTTGATATGCCGGATTGCTGACCAAATCACATTTACAACATAATTTTCAAAAGACATTATATACGTCCTTTTAGATATTACTTCATTGTTAGTAATTTTCAAATTACATCAGTTTCTTCAGAAAAATGAACTTACAGGATTCTTAAAAATGCATCAAAATGTATTTTATAAAAAGGATTTATCATGCTCAGCTTTAATAGTGATAGTCTTAATAGCAGTTTAAAAGCACTATAATAGAAATATTTACAGTTTTTTACTATATGCATTTCATGTATAATTAGATAATTAAATATCCTAAGTAATGTTTGAGGCTTACTTCAGATCACTGGTAGAATGGAATGTTTAAAAATCCTGCAAAATTATATAAGAAAGTGATTTTTTTTCTCACTTTTTCTTTTATTATTTTATGATGCCCATCTTTTTAAAACAATTGTCTTAATATTTATGAAACACTAGAGTTGCCTATAGGCATATATATTTAAGAAAATGTCTTTTTAAATTAATATCTATTTATTAAAGCCACTAATAAAATTATTTCATTAACAACATAAAACCTATTTTCCCTGAAAGAAATAACCTGATTTTTATCTCAAACTATAAAAGCTAGGAACATAGACAAATGAAGACTGTCAGTGTGAATTAGCTGAATAAGTATTTTCTATTTTAAAAGGTGTGCCACCAGCTGCAGTACAGTGTTTCATGCTTGTACATTTTCTAATACTTCATTACATGGCAGTTCATTAATTATGTGTTCCTGTTTTACAAATTTAATTTCTTTTTATGACAAAGTCACCCAACTAGATGACCAAGGGAAGTCAGTAGATATAGCTTTTTATTTTTATTTCAGCAAAGTTTTTGATATCATCTCTTACAGTGCCCTTCTGGACTAAATACCCAGGGCATGGCTGGACAAGTCTCTAATATGCTGGATGAGCAATTGGCTGACACGGTGGGCTCAAAGGTTTGTAATAAATCAGGTCACACCAGGCCAGTGGCCAGGCATTAGTGGGGTTCTCTACAGCTCAGGTTTAGGGCCAGTGTTCTGCAATACTTTTATAAATGATCTGGATCTCTGTGCTGTTCTACTAGAAGTATAACCTACATGAACCTCACAGCTCTTCATTAATGATTTATAACATGCAGAAATTACCTTAACTGCACATACTAAGCACACTTCTCAATTTCTTTCTACAAATATTTATTTTCTTTCCACAAATATTTCCTGAAGATGTCCAGAATTCATGACATTGAAAATGGGAATATAGTCAATACTTGGTACTGAAGATGGTACATAAGTGATGCATATTGCCAAGTTCAGGCACAGGAAAGATGCTAGGAAAGTTATGGAAGTACACATAACCTCCTCAAGATATTTAATGGGTAGGTAAAATTGTTTGACTCATACAGGCTTACCCATCTGATTCTTAAGGATTTTGACTATTGGTAGAAATAAATATTTGAGATATATATGGCATTGTAACTATCTTCTTTTCACTATTTGCTAAACAAAGACGAAGTCCCTTCAGCTACAGAAGTTTAATGTAAGACAGTCCCAATGAACAGTTAAAGCCACTAGTCACTAGTTGGATGAACCCAATTCAAAAAGCAAAGTGAAAACACAGTCAAGGTTTGAGATGAACTTTGGGTAGTGAGAAAAGTCGAGGGCTGCACCAAACAAGTGAAAAAAAAAGAAAAAAAAAAAAAAAAAAAAAAAAAAAAAAGGCTAGTTGAAGGTCAGAGAAACAGGTGCTTTAGCAAGTATTCCGAGCACACAAGTCTGCCTTACTCATCTACAGAACAGGAATCTTAGGCTTTTCAAGAGCCACAGCTGCTGAAGCCCCAGGTATCTCCCAAATCCATATGTACCAGACTGTCTGAAAACAAAGGAACTACAGATTGGGCAGATTAAATAGTCTACAGTGACTCAGCTAGAAAAAAATCGGCCATTACACAGTGTTTAGGATACCTTCTCTGTAACATTTTTTTAAGTCCTTTGAAATAATTTCTTAAACATCTGACACTAAACATGCATTACTTTTATTCTGCAAGCTATAAAGGATATGTCTGGGATCCATCTGTTATTTTCTCAGATTTCCTGAATTTTTGCTTTGCTTTTCTTTTGATGCATTTTTTTTAACTGTTACTGTGTTTAATAATCTGATTACATATTCTAACATGATGCATTAGGGCTACCAGTCTGTGGTTAAAATGGAAGAGGACAAGAAAAAGCAAATTCCTTTTTGTTTTCCTCTGAACTCCCCTGCTGTGATACAAATTAGACACTTTCCTAAAATCTGGTAATAAATCCTAGAATCTGGTAATAAGGAGTGACATCTGTGTTAAGGGCTCTCTATCCATTACAGAAAAGATGCAGCAACCCCTAGGCTGGTGCTGGGATAAAGTTTTAACAGGGTGGGAAGAGAGGAAAGTAAGAAACTTCTTCCTTAGCAAACAAGAGATCTCATGAAAGAAAAATACACCTTCACAATCATTAGTGACCACAAAACAACAGATGTTATTTCAAACTCTTGAACCGACTCCCACACATGAAAACACATAACACTTTCTGTATCAGCTAGTCACTTGCAATTACTCTCCTCATGCTGAAAAACAATGACTAAAAACCTATCCTAAAATAACCATCAGTTTCAGGCTCTACCACATGAAAAACTAGAGATTTGAGGCACTAAACTCTATAGAAAAAAATTCTTCACAGAAAGGTTACTGAGCATTGGAACAGGCTGCTCAGGGATGTGGTTGAGCCCTCACCCTTAGTGGTATTTAAAAGACTTTTAGGTGTGGAACTGAAGGACATGGTTTAGTAGTGAACTTGGCAGTGCTAGGTTAGACTCAATAACCTTAGAGGTCTTCTCCAATCTAAATGATTCTGTGATTCAATACTTAGAGATATCCTAAATAGTCATACAGAGAGCTAAAAAACCACCAGTTTAATCACCTCACACTTTAAATAAATAAATTCACTACACTACCATCCCACTCTCGCTCCAATTTCACGAGGTAAACCCAAAATTTTTTAAAGAATTCAAATAAAATTCTTAATGAACAGAGAAATACATTTCCTCAAACTCCTGGGTTTCATCACATACCTCCTATAGGTGAGAGACTGTGAGTGAAGTTACCACTGCAGTGTTTATACACAAAAGTGAAACATTTCCTAACGCTGATGGCAAGGCTTCAAGGGAAGGAGGAACACAGAAAACATTTACTAAATAAAGCTTCAATAAAACAAATACCTTGCACAATTTTACTTTTGATCAGTTAACATTTTTCTGACAATTTCTTTAAGTGAAATTGCCTTGACCAGGACAAGTGGAAAGTTCCCCAAAGAAGCCTAACATAAGATTCTTAATACCACCACACTGATTTTGAGCTATTTCAGTGCTAGCTCCATGGAAACAAAGACATAATTGTTCATTCAAAAGGCTGCTAAAATTTCCATTACAAAATACGCTTATAAAAGGCCTTTACTTTGTGTTTTCATTATGAGAGGGAGATGAGAAACTAGGTTACTTTCTGTACTTTAATGCAAGCTTCAGAGACTGGTGTACAGATTCAACCAATGCCACAGCAAAAAAAAATCAATTCTGATAAAGCTTAGCAAACTTGGTGCTATTAAGAAGTCCAGTTATGTCCAGTTATCTTCTAAGTTTTTAGGCTATTTGCTCTGTCAATCATCACACTGAAAAAACACTCAAATAGAAACATATATCTGACTATATTTTATTCACTTTATTTGATCACAAATGTGGTAATTCGATTCTTAAACTATGAGATGGTTTTACAAAATTGGTAGAAATTATTAATAATTATGTATTTTATGCAATGCTTGTAAGAAAAATATATTAAAGCTGATGAAACTTGACTTAAATATAACTAATGTCTCTCCATATTAAGAGCACCCATAGAAGCACTTTTTGTTACATGAGTCTTCCACCTTGCAAGATAATGTTCTTTTATCCCTTTATTTTGATTTATGCCCCTTTGACAAAAAAGAGGTTTCTGACTAGAAGAACAAATTATTAAAAACACTATCCACTGTAAAAAATTATTTCCTCTGATTCCTGCATACAGAAGAGGGAATACCATGGCACTTATACAAAATTACTCACAGAGGTCATGGCTTTATCAGATGGGAAGACACCAGGAAAAAAACCTTTATGTCACAATATGGTTCATAAATATCTACAATTGAAGGAAATATAAGACTTAAGTTCTACTACTCTACAACAAAGACATCAAGAACAAAAGCAGAGACAGTGATAAAAGTTTACATAACAAAAGTAATTAGTGTAATATGATGCTTACTTCCATGTGAGAGCTTCATTACAAACATATCAGACTTCCACTTACATGATGGTTACACCGTAATGCTCAGAAAAATCCTGTTCAAATGGGATTTTAGCTTAAGGATCTGATGCTGATATTAAATACAATTCTTTCACCAAGCATCTGCTCTGGACTGAATACCTGTGATACTGACAAAATAGCAGTGGAAAAAAATCTTTGCATCCCCTAAGCCACTTGCAAAATGCTAGCCTGCTCTTCTCTGAATGGTGTTCCAAAATGCAGTACTTGTCAGAATGCATTTTTGATGCTGTATTCAAATTTAAGCACATTATAAAATTCTTCCAAAAGAAACATGCGATTGCCTGTGCTTAGATCTGGTAAAGACCACATAAACTAAAAATGTGTACCAAGAAGACATGGATACTTTACTAATTCCTGGGCAAATTCTTGCAGTGATTTTCATTCAATTAAAAATGTACATCTCATTTTTAATTTGCCCATGCAGCTTTTGGCCATTTGTTCTTCTGATGTTTCTTGTCACTAAATTAACAGGACTTTTATTACAAAAAAAATCTTACCACAAAGAAGTCCCTACACACTTCAGATCAAGTCACACCTCGTCTCTTTTGATAAGTTCATTTGACTGAGCTTTATGTCGTTTTCTGCAAGATGTTCTCTCACAGATGTAAAACAAATTACTTTTGAAGGCTAGTAGACAGGAGAAAAAGAAAATAAAAAGAAGCTTTATGCATACCAGGGAATAAAACTAAAATTTAAAAACAGTTAAAAGTCTGCAATATATGTATTAATTCAAAGAAACTTACATGAGGTTACATGTTAAAAGAATTTATGCAGAAGTATTAGAAAATAGACAGAAGGAAGTGAAAAAGACAGGAAGAATTGGGAGAAACCTAACAACCACTTATTTTTAGAACTTTATCATTCTTTTAACATATAAACCTAAACAAATGCATATTGAAAAAAAACCTTTTTCTCCTAAGCAGCACTCAAGACACCTTCCAATAAAATAAACATGAAAAGAACCAACCCTCTCAATCATCCTTTTTTGTTCAAGTCTTTAGAAAAACAATTGCATGCCAGAGTTCCTCACTCATCTGAATCCAGAAAATACAAAGGCATAATTCCATTTATTCAATGGAATTTTCAAGTGACTCAAGTATTTGTATATCATGCAATCTTAACAAAGATATAAAGTAGATCCTCTTTTTAGTCTCTCCTCCTCTTGCTCATACTTAAAAATGTCCTTATCATCTTCCTTCCTAATTCATTGTTCTTTCTTCTTCACACTGTCCTCCCATTTTTCTTTAATTATGCACACTCTTTTTGTTCTGTGAATATAGCTAAATGATAGTATTCAAAATTTGTTTATAAACCAAAATATAATATTTTAACTTTAAGTCCTATTAGTTTCTGACTAAACGCTAAAATAGCTTTCTTTTTGTATTCACTTGTTGAACTGGGAAGAGTTTTTCTAAAGATGTACCAGAAGAAGAATCACTGAAATGACTCTATTGAACAGAGCTAATATATGTAAAAGCAGTGTATAAAAATATTCATGGAAATACAAGTAAGAAATAGCAAAGTTTATGTGGACCGTCCTATATATTAATGCTAGGTTTTACCCATATATTGGTTTCTAAGTGCTCCTTCACTAGTTATTCCTTGTTCATGAATTTACTTTTTATTCCCAATACAAAAGAAATCCTCAGGCTCTTATGTGAAAAATGGTTATGTCTAGGCTATTCTTTCAGCACACAGTTTTTTTTCTGTTTGTTTTCTTTTCTTTATTTTTTCCTTTTTATAGATAAATAAATTTAGATTAGTCAAAATCTTGCTTCTAGTCTACAATGTCTATATCAACATGTAATTCTCAAGATTTACCACAAAATAATTATTAGAATCTTGAATGAAAACATAATACATGCCCTTCAGTCATCACTTAAAGTTATCTAGTCCAGCAATTTAGGATCCAAAGCAAATGTTGCTACTTTACAGGAAGCTATTTTTTCTTATACATTCTCAAGTTTTGGTATCAAAAGGTGGCAATGGATGTGAGCTGCCCTAGTCTGGTCACTGCCATTCCCAGCCAGCCCCAAACTGCTGTGACCAACGTGTAGCACCCCAGCCAGACACCCCCTGAGCAGGATGCTGATGCTCTGCTCAGCTGTCTGTATGCCTGAGGCAGAAGCCACAGGGGCAGGAAACACCAACTTGCTCTCAGGGTGAGGAACATCTCACTCCAGCAGGTGTGTGCCCCCAGGGACAGAAGCTGCAGGTGAGTCCCACCAGAGCAGCAGCACCCCAAGCCACTGCCACTGAGGAAAGGCCTGAAGAAAACCTGTGTGGCAGGGGAACATTATTAATAAACAAATAGCTGCAAGGAAAAATGAGCAATGGAAGTACAGTGGAGGAGGTAGCTGAGAAGTAAGAAATGTCAGATGGGTACTGCGATGCAAATGACCCTGATTGTGCTGCCCAGTGCCTGCTGGAGGAGCTGGGGTGAACTCACAGCCACACACAGGGACAGCAGGACAAGCAGGGAGAAGAGGCATTCAGCTTGCCTCCAGCCTGGGGCAGATGGAAGAAAGTGTTTGGCTAAGTGTTTGATTATTTAGTTCTCCCGAATACTCAAATCAGACCAGAGGTTGTGTTAGTAGGCAACGAATTAAGTAAAAAATACCCAAATAAAGACTGTTTTGCTCACAACACCTTATTAGACAAGGAAAGAAATGCCATTAACCCATTTCTGTAAGGAAAAAACCACCAATCAGAAGGTGCAACATGCAAGGACATCTAAGGCTTTGCCTTTTTACTATAAGGAAAATTGCTTTAGTAATGGAGCAAACATCCTTCTTTAAATCTCAGCAGTGCATAACCCATTTTCATACTAACTGTAAATCAGTATGCAGTAACAGATTTGAAGGTGTGGTTGATTAATGGGACAAGGACTTGAGCCAATCCCTCTATGCAAGCTGGCTCACCTCACCTCAAATACTTTTCTGCATTAGAGATATAATACTTGGAGGAAAAGGGAAATCGAGTAAAGGTACAAAGTGAGAACACTCTCTGAAGCTAATATACAAGTTAAGGAAAAATGGTAGAAAAAGTACTATGACTATTTCAGAGACATGTCCATCCAGAGAACCAGAACTGAGATGGTTCATTTTTGTCTTCAGAAATTAGAGACAATTCCATAATCCTGTCTAAAACTATTTTCAGTTTTTCACATAACGATTTTATTTTATTTAGAGAAATGTCATATCAAGGTAAACCATTTTTTCATTGAAAGACATTTTAGATTGCTGATGGCAGAAACTGCTGGGAAAAAGACTTAACTATTGAGCCTGGTTTCTTGGGTTTATTTAAGTAGCTAATGGTAGAATTTTTAGACATAAAACCAGATTGTGCTATTATAATAATGTGTGCTTCATTTGTTGAGTATTTGCTGGGAATTTGTAAATTGGAGTATAGTAAAGCTGTATGCATACCATATAGAACTGCAAAGCATACTCAATATTGCATACACAGATCCTAGATACTAAGTGATTTTAGCTGAAGGGCATGAAGATTTGTTATTTTAGCATTCCCTCTATTTTCACCAAAGTAGACTTATAAAATCTCACGGTAAAACCTATATAGTAAAATATTCATGTTCTCAGTTTATTCACTCACTTTTACCAATGGCAGATCTCAAATCTGTGTTTGTAATTACATTCAGCATTTCCACCTGCTTCCACTGTCAGTTGCCCTTACATTACGCTTATTAAGCATTAACAAAAGGCCCACTAGTATCCCACAGGCTTTTGTGTCTCACTGCTCTGTGCCCGTTCCAAACGACCTTGCTGTAATGCAACCAGAGATACACAATGTGCCTTTTGCCCAAGCCCAGCTGGCTTCCTTCTGACTCCCTTCTCTGTGCACACACACTGCTGAAAAAATGAAATTTTTATGCACTCAACACATTTTCATAGGTAAGAAAACTATTTACATAGAGACTGTCATGCATTACTAAACAAAACTATTACAAATATTTTCTTTGTATCAACTTTAACAGATCTGGAAAGAGAAACATTTCAAGGATGAAAGAATTTTTAATGTCAAACCATCAATCATTTTGATTCCAAAATGAAAATTTATTACTGTCGCTTTATATTAGAAATATTATTTTCCAAATATTTGCATAAAACAGATTTTTGAGTCAACTAAGAATTTCATTTAATTTCAGTACACCTCTACTGAAAAAGAAAAAGTAATACTAATACTGCCTTTTTTGAGATTCCAAATACATTGAAAAAAGTTTTTGCTTAAACTACCCTGTTAGTGAGGAGCCAGGCATTTATTAAAAAAAAATTGCCTGAAGAAAGAGAAGAAGATTCCCTCAAAGAAGAACATATTTCATAAGGTATTTGAGAGTTTATCCTTTCCTTCTATAAAATCTATCCATCTGGCAACCATCACATGAAAATTTCTGAATTTATATTCTTATAGTAGTGCCTTAAGAAGTCCCTGCATCAATAAAATGATTACTGCTCCACACAGATCATGGAATAGGAGTGCAAATTTCATCAGGACTCATTAGTCTGAGTCTTTTGGAAGGTCTAAACAGCAGCGCAAAACACTTGTCAAATACAAGAGCTTTGAGAAAAACGAATAGAGATTCTCTTCCATTTTTAGTATCAAAAAAATAAACTCCCCCCCCCCCAAAAAAAAAAAGGAGAATTGGAAAAGTGAAACTATCTTCTATATTTCACCAGCAAACTCCACAGGCACCTCCATGAGCAGGCAAGATCATCCAACCCATCCAACCAAAGCATGACAACGATGAAGGCATTAGGCAATAGTCAAACATGGGTAGATTACCCTATTAGTTTTCACATTCTACCATGCATGACCAGCCCTCTTCTCATATTTCTGGCATACCAGGAAGTGGCAGAACTATTTTGGCCTAAAGCTCTTTGGCTAGATTTAGTTAAGTGCCTGGAAAATGTGTAAGAGACAAGAAAAAAAAATCTGTAACAAACCAAAAGAGTTCCAATCTTTGCCCTTGCCCTATTTTTTTTTTTTAATTTTACCATGCTTTGCTTTGTCTCTAGCAATACAAGTAACAGTATAGAAGTATTCAGCTATACCTAATGGAATAAGAAACACAAAAATAAATATTTGAAAACTTTGGAAGCAACAAGGTTTACACTATTCTTTAAGCTATGTAAGTATGAAATCCCTTGGCTTTCTGATGCAATTCCCTTAAGCTGTCTGACCTCAGTTAACATTAAAAAAAACTCACACAGAGCAACTACCACGTTAAAATTCCTTGAAAAAACATAACTTACATCTTTATAAATAAAATAACACTCATAATCTTGGCTGTGTTCCAAAAGAAATATCTTTAAAAATGAGTAATAAAATGTAATAATTCATGGAAATTTTACAGTTCTAGCTATTGGATTTTAGAAGACAGGTAAATTAAGTTATAACATCTAAAAATTCACTGGAGAACAAAAGTAAATAACTTAGAAAACCTACTGTGTTGCAAGCACTTACTCCCATTGTAAGACAGTAAAATAGCAAGAGCTACAACAGTCCCAGATTCCCCTAGCAAAAGAATTATAACTGAAAATTAAGTGCACAGAAAGGCAAACCTGAAAGCAAAAAGCAGCAATATCAGAGCCACAGGCCAAAGCTCAACACAAATTACAAAGCAAATATCAATTACCATTACAGAAAGCACTCCAAAAAGAAGCCCTCAAATACCACCCATCTAACCCCCCAAAACTGAAGTGCATCAGTGTTTTAAGTCTTTTCTCCAGCTCGTATTTGAGCCCCAAGTCAGCACATCCTTGGCTCCAGGAGACTGAGCTTACTGCTGTCAAAAATAAGAGAAAAAGTGGCAGGGGAAGGGAAATCACATTTTCAAAACTCCCATCAGACTGCCCTTTCAGATAGGTATTGGTAAAGATAGGTAAATTTCTTTATTATTACCTATAATGAATCTAACAAGCCTTTATCTGTTAGCTGAGGCCTTTAACACAAAACCTCCATGATAATCAAATATATGCTGAGATTTTGTTAATTTTGTTATTGGCTTTTTTTTTAATTACATGAGAACATAAATTTTTTTTTAATCTTAAAATATAGTTTAGACTATAGGACAGATCTCAGTTTTCTCTATGATGTGTTCTGCAGGACAGTCATCAATATAGTACTTTGAAAAGAAGTCAGTACTACTTGTACAATACTGGGAAGATAACACAATACGCTAAAAAACCAGAAGGCGCTAATAAGACTAAAAGTCAGTTGTACTAATAGCAGCATGCCAGGCAGAGAGTCAATGAACAAGAGGGTTCATCATCAACTGATTTCTTATTAAACTGAGTTTACATTCAATGAGAAAAATCAAAATAAGGTCATTAAATGGACATAAAATAATGTAAAATATGGCCAGAATAAGTGGAACAAATTTGGACAAAATGGTGAAGTTTGAAGAATGTACTTTAACACCTCGGAGACGAGTTTACAAGGTGTCTTGGCACTTTGGTTAAGAAAGAAAATAGAAAGACAATTAAAATAATTTTAACAATGTTAGAGAGCAAAAGAAAAATAATTTAAAATAGAAAAAATACATGAACATAAATTGTCAAACAAGATAGAAGTAAAAAAACCAAGGGAGATAAATTTTACCCTCTTTACTATAAAAAATATGTACTAAAAGAAAAAAAATAGCTACATGCAGTAGAAGTGAAAAGGATATCTGTGATTCCCCAGAAAGGTAAAAGAACTTGGAAAAGATAAACAGAAAAAGAAGTTGTTTTAAAATGGGACTGTTAGACAAAGTCAACTGGAGATCCTTCAGAAACATGGATGGGCACAGCTCCCAGAAGAGAAGCAATATGGAAGAACTTTGAGGTCTTATAGGTATGCCAGTTGGAACTTCAGCACACCGTAAACATGCTCTTAATTCAAATATCTACATGTCAGCTGACTATGTAAGTGCTCTTTCCTGACAGCAAAAATCCTGGCAAGTCAGTCAGTGAAACCCAAAGAACTATTCTGTTCATCACATATATGTTATGTGTTATGAAGATACATGGAAGTGTTCAGTGATCGCAGGGACAGCAGAGACAGTGTCATTCAGACAACTGGTCTTACTGAATTTTGCAATTTTTCACAGCCACAAGGATATCACTTAAAGAGTTCAGTAAGAAGGTAAATAGTTCTTTTGAAATCATCTTTTCAAGGTTTGTTAGGACTGCTTGATTTGGGGGTGTTTCAGGGAGAGAGTTGTTTTTATATTTGTTTTACAGCTACATCATCCCAGATTAATACCACCAAAAGCCAAAAAAATTAAAACAAAATAATACCGCAATGACTTGGTTAAAAAGCATTTAAACAAGAAGCAGGGTAATCTAATAGAAGTTTTACTTCTGAGCTGCTAAAAGTACCATGGTTACACCTATTTTGTTAGTTCATTATTAAAAATTCAAAGCTATATCACAGAACCACAAAATGCTTTAGGTTGAAAGTTAGACAGGTCAGGTCAGGTCCCCTGCTCAAGCAAGGCCACCTAGAACAGGTTGGCCAGGGTCATGTCCAGATAGCTTCTGACTATCCATAAGGTGAGAGACCCCATCACCTCTCTGGAGCGCCTGTGCCAGAGGTCTGTCACCCTCAAAATTAAAAAAAAACACATTTCTTAATGTTCAGGAGGAATCGCCTGTGTTCCAGTTTGTGCCCATTGCCTCCATACCTGTCACTGGGCACCACTGAGAAAAGTCTGGTTGCATTCTCCATACACTCACTAATCAGGTATTTATATACATTAATAAGACCCCTCCTCAGCCTTCTCCAGGCTGAAAGATACCATCGGTCTCAGATTTTAGTCACAGGAGAGACATTCTAGTTCCTTCATGATTTTAGTGGCCCCTTATTAGACTCTCTCTGTTATGTTCAATTCTCTTCTGTACTGGGGTGTCCAGCACCAGAAACAGAACTTGAGGTGTGACCTCACCACTGCTGAATAATGGAGAAGGATCAACAGCCTCGACCTGCTGGCAGTAATTTACTTAATGCAGCTCAGGGTAGCATTTGCCTTCTTTGCTGCAAGGTCACATTGCTGGCTCACATTCAACTTGGTGTTCACCAGAAGCCGCAGGGATTTTTTTGAAAAGCTGATTTCCACTTGATTTCCCCCTGCAGTGTATTGGTGTATGAAGCTGTTCTTCCACAGGTGCATTATTTTGCAATTCCTCTTGTTGAACACCATGAGGCTCCTGTCAGCCCATTTCTTCAGCTTATTGACAGCAGCATGACCTTTGGGGGTATCAGCCACTCCTTCCAGTTGGGTGTCATCTGCAAACTTGCTAAGGATACACTCTGTCCCATCATCAAGTTCATTAACGAAGATGCTGAACTGGACTGGACCCAGTAAAGACCCTTGGAGTACACTGCTGGTAATTGGCCTTGAGCTAGAATACAAGCCACTCATCAGCACTCTCTGGGAGAGTCATGCAGCTGGGTTTCAAGCCACCTCACTGTCTTCTCATCCAGTCTGTGTATCAACAGCTTTCCTATGAGGATCTTGCAGGAGACACTGTTGAAAGCCTCAGTGAAGTTCAGATATAGACAACATCCACAGCTCTTCCCTCATCTGGTGATTTCATCATAGAATGGTATTGGGTAGGACAAGCATGACTTCCCCTTGGTCAAACCATGTTGACTGCTCCTGATGACTTTCTCAACCTTCATGTGCCTGCAAATGGTTTTCAGGATTAGCTGGTCTATCACCCTCCCAGGGACTGAGGTGAAGCTGTAGACCCATGGATCATTCTTGCTATTCTTGAAGATTGGAGGGAGCTATATTACAATTCTTCTTATTCATATAGAATCTGAGTACAAGACCAACATCTAAAGCATGCAAAGTAAAAATTAAACATAAAAACTTTCATGTTTGCAATAAAAGGAATAGCCATGAAACCAGTAACAAAATAAAATGGATATTGCTGAAAGACACTAGATGTACTGGTATATTAGAGATTCAGGTTTTCTTATCCAAAATGATTTTGTGGAAATTCTTCTCATATATTGAAGTAAAAGTGTCCTAAACAATTAATTTTCTGAAGCAATTTTAAAAATCAAGAAGATCAGCTACTTTGCTCGTATTTTTTTTAGAGTACTATAGCACTCACTGGTTTTACTGTGGTGTAATATAAAGGAAGATCCACTTAGGCTAATATAACTCTCTTCGAGCTCTTTTAATTACATGAAATATTGCAACTATAACCCTTTATTGCTACATGTTGAGTAAAAATGAGTAAAAATGCTTGACCTAATACTGAATATTACCTCTCTTTCCAAACATGTACAAACAGACCTGCAGCAATCTTCACTATTCAGACTTCTAGTCAGTTTTCAGGACTTTGAAACAATCTTCTGAGATCAACTTTAGTTCCAAGACCCTTACACTTTCAGATACTGCACCCAAACACTTTTAATTGTCCCCCTCCAGTTTATTCCTCAACTCAACCCAAGAGGTAAATAAATTTCTATATAACTGTGAGAGCAATCTTTACACGAAGTTCCTCTAAGAGTAAGCATGCTACAATGAAAATCTCAGGAAAGGTGCACAGGATAGAAGCAGGACAGAGGTGACATGGACACAAGTTGTGGACAATCATAGAATCATAGAATGGTTTGGGTTGGTGGAGACCTTTAAGACCAGCTAGTCTTTAAGTGTTCCAATCCTATGCCATGGACAGGGACACCTTCCACTAGACCAGGTTGCTCAAAGCCCCATCCAACCTGGCCTTGAACACTTCCAAGGATGGGACAACTCTCTGGGTATCCATCACCACTGTCTCATCACCTTCACAGTAAAGATTTTCTTTCTAATATCTAATCTAAAACTTACCCTCTTTAAGTAGAGTTGTCTTATTACTGCATGCCCTTGTAAAAAGTCCCTCTCCAGCTCTCTTTCAGGCCCCTTTAGGTACTGAAAGGCTGCTCTAGTTCTCCCTGAACCTTTCCTCCTCCAGGCAGAACAACCCTAACTGTCTTAGCCTGTCTTCAGAGCAGAGGATCTCCAGCCCTCTGATCATCATTATGAACCTCTTCTGGATCCACTGTAAGAGGTCCACATCTTTCTTATGTTGGTTCAAATGATTCAATTGAATCTTTAATAATGGTGGCCATGTGACCAACTTAAGGCAAAGAATGCACTGCCATTGAAACAGTGTCTTACCAGCTTCTTCTCTTCTAGTCGCAGATTTCTATACATTGTTGTGCTGGATGAATTTTCTAGATGCAGTTGTTTCATCACATGACAGCAAAACTCTTTATGTTGACTGCCACAACATAGTCAAAAATTTTTGAACAGCAAGAAAGCATCAGATTGACCTTAATTATTGTGAAATTTCATCATTTGTCAACATACACACAAAAAAAATCCCAAGAAATTTTTCACTGTGATCAATGTTCACCTCCAGTTTTATTCAAGTTTGATTTTCATTACCTTAGCCTATGCTCAAAATGTATCAACTTCTCTCACCAGATTTGGCTCATTTCTCAGTTTAGGTCAACCTTCTGCAGCCCACTCATGCAACTTAGTTATGCTATGACAGGGGTCAGCAGATGGCACTATTCCACATTTTTTAATACTACACTTTTTACTGTAAACCTTTCTTGAAAAGAAACCTTTGCTGTTTTGATTGGTGTGCACGTGCAAGCATGCACACAAAAGATCAATTTCAGTAGAACAACTCTAGCATTGTACTCATGGTGTTCAGGCTGCAACTTATGAAAAAAATCTGCCTACATAACATCTAATAATTACCTCTATTTCAAGGTCACAGTCTGTTAAACACAAATTATGGCTGACATACACCTAAACCCAAACCACATTTTCTCTCTAGTAAGAAATGGCCATGAAAACCACAATAATTATTACCACAATGAAACAAAGACACATAAACACACTCAAGCATTGGACTTCCCTTTCCTCTATAAAGCAGAATGTCTCGCAGACTCTGACATATGTACTAGAGAACAAAATGAAAGATAAATATTGCTTACATTCTTTTGCAGTCATGCAACCCACCCCTTCCTTTCTATAAATTAACAGAGTATTTACAATATTATTGTTTAGACTGGGATAATTTCATCTTTTCCCCTGGATTAAACTGAAGTAATACTGAACAAAATAAAACCATTTACCCTGGGAAAGATTTCTAATCTTAAAGAAGAAAGAAAAACTGAAAACATGCATGGTGAAAGTTTTATTTTTTAAAAAAGCAACATGTCAAGCAAACTGCCTTTTGCACATACAACACTTTCTAGAACCTTACTCAGCTGAAACCTTACCTACATATATCATTCAAACTAAAGAGACAGCATTTCTTCTTTAGCTATATATTTCATCCTTATTTACTATGTTCATTCTGACCCTGAAATTTCTGCCTATTCAACTATTCTGAATGAATTTGGCTCTTTCATACCATTAGTTTATTGTAAAATTCATGCAATCTAAAGAAAGCAGGTATAATTTCTATTTAAGCAAAAGCTATTAATGGTGTTAACTAGTTTAATACTATGTAAACAGAGATATAGGAATGTATTTTCTTGTTATTAATGTAGCAGAGTTTCCTACAACAAAGCCACAGAGAAGTTGTTTGCACAAAGTAGAGCATTGAAAATTTCACCAGACTAGAATTTTCCCCATCCTTGCTCACACAGCCCTCCTCTCCTTCAAGTACCTTTGCTTGTTCAATATTCTGCAATTCCCATGATGTTAGCTGGAGCAATCATCTCTCCCCTTCATCTAAGTAACACCAGTACTCAAAGGGAATTCAGAGTGGCAAAAAGGATTAAGTTACCGCTTCAGAACTTGCCTCAATTCCAGAAACAGTCAGAGGTCTGGGGGTTGTTGGAATGACAATGCTTTAGCAGAGAAGCACACAGATTACAGGATAATACTGATGTTGAAGCACATGGTAATGTCTAGAAAAACACCAGAATGGAATGAGGGGTGATTGCTGATCAGTGGAGACCACAGCAAAATGCTGGGATATATGGAGCAATCTGCTCCGCTGGGCTGCCTGCGCTGTTCCACTTTCCTTATCCTCTCCAGCTTTCACTCCTGCTCCAATCACTGAGAAGGAACTTGCAGCAGCACCACAGGAACTCATTCAAAGGATTCAAGATTGTGTAAATATTTATTTATTCAAGTTGGAATAAACTAATGACATTCTCTTCTGGCCAAAATTTCTACTCCTAGTTCCAAATTCCTGAAAACCCCACTTACAACAAAGTCTATACCCATTATTTGAACTAGACATGCCTTTCTGGTTTTTAATTTGAAACAAAACAGAGAGGTTAAAATTGAGCTATCACAACATACAAGAGTTTAATGACTTTCAGGAGCAAAATAAAAGTGATAAATTTGCTTATTTCACTCAATGTCTTCAGCAGTTACTCTTCATGGACTGATTAGTAATTTCATAGTCACTTGCTTTTCTTCATCTAACTAATCGAACACTTCAATTTAAGTCTTTAAATAACTGTGATAGCTGGGCTCCCAAATGAGGATACAGAAGTACAGAAACAAGTAGGCAAACTGACAAGTTTAACTGCCTATTGCAGTCAATGTGGGAAGACACCATAATTTTCAGGTTCAGTAAGATGTATCTAGAGTAAATATTTTGCCATTAAATATTTATAAAATTGTCCATGCTCTTGAAGATTTCATGACTGGATGAAAACTATAACTTCTAGCTAATTAAATAATACATTTGAAATGCAATTTTAAGAAAGTTCTCTAAAAGAAGGGGGAAAAGCACCATCTAAAGATAAAAGATAGGAGGGAAATGTTCTGTTTATTACATCTGCTTTTTAATTTTTTTTTCATTTAATCGTGAAATTAGACTAAAAAATAGCTTTTCATAGCCAGACATGATATAAATCCCAAAGTGAGATGCTTATATTCCACTATACATGGAATTCATGTCATGACAATTCAAAAGAACAAAAAGCTCAAATCAGCTTCATCAGTGGTTGTTTTCGGTTGGTAGGTCAAATGATGAACCAATGACTCAATTATTAATCTGAAAGACAAAGTATGACTTACATTCTATCTTGTCTTCTTTAACTATATTTCCAGTTTTGTAATACAGAAAATAATATTTTACTTTCTAAAAGAAACTGCTCATTCTCCTATTTTTACTGTTACAGTAAGGGAAGTTAGATGGGAATAGACCACATTTTTTTCTCAGGAAGTTACAATCTCAAACACTGCATTGTTTGCTCTCTAAGAAAACAGTATTTGCCAATGCAGCTACAGTTTAGGAGAGGATAGGGATGGTTTATGCCCACCCAGTGGCAATGACCAATGTTAGGACCATCAAACGCAAAGTCACTAGAAAGGTACTTCCAAGTTTCCTTCAGTAATCAGGAGAAAGCACAAACACACAGATACAAAAGCAAACTAATTGTTGAGTCATTTCTCTAAAGAAAACACTACAAGAATGCTATCTCTAATGTGCTGTGTATGGAGATGATCAGCACAATTTACCTTCTCCTCCACAAGGTGCAGATTTTGCTTGATTAAAATGAGTGTACTTAATATATATTAAGACCTCCTTTTCTTTCTACTGAAAAGAAAAACATTGTTGGAGTACACTAAAGTTTCCATCCTGCAAGTTTTGTAGAGCCCCAGCACCTTGCTGGGTCTTCCTTCTATTTCCTCTCTCCCCAGACACCTAGTATTTGTCCTTGCAGGAAGAAAGAGGACAGGAGACAAAGCAGCAGCTTATACTTGCTTGCAAAAACACAGTTATGTTTCTGAGAAGACCTACAGATGCTGTGCCCTGAAGGATCATTACCAAGATTTCCAGCAGAGTAAGAATCTCAATACATAAAGCAGAGCAATAATTGCTCAAGAGACAGATGAAAACCAAACACCAAACACCACCAGAATTTTTTGTTGTTCTTTCTTGTTACAACAAAGGTCTCCTTTCTATTGCTGTAAAATAACTCTTCATATTTGGATGCTTAATATTTTTCTTTCATCAGAGTAGTTAAAGAAGGGACTCAAACCAGCAACATTGTGGATACCCTAGAAAAATTGTCCCTTCCTTTAGAAAGCCTGGCCTGAATTTCAGCAAGAAGGCAAAAAGAGAGAATGTCCCATATCTGTAAGTCATTCAAAACTAAACCAAGAAAATAACATATCTAAGTCAGTTCAATTCCTCATGTCTAAAACTACTTAAATAATTGAGAAATTTATTCTTTAATAGTAAACATTTATTAGAACTAAATTTTAAATTACATTTGAAATTATCACATAAACTGTAAACCCATTGTAGTAATGCATGGTCTCATTAAGGCATCTAAGAAATAAATTTAGCTAAACAGAACAAAGTCATTGCTTAAGTATAAAAGTCTGCTTGCTGAAGGGCTAAACCATTCCTCAACAAAGAAGTCTCAAATAGACTTTTAGTCTATTTGTTATTAAAGTTTAGTAGTACCTTCATCAATATCAGTTCATTGAAATTGCTGAAACAGCCAAAGATACAAAAAAAAAAAAAAAAAGAAAAAACCTATATCGGTTTTTAATCTATGAATACAAGTGAAAAGGCAGACCTACAAGTTCTAATGTCATGAAGAACCAGGAACTCAATCAACCAAGTCTCAAATCGCCTGCACTATTTCAGCAGCTGTTTTAAATGCAAAGATTTTGAGGAATGGTACTTAGAACACCTAAAATTACACATATTTACCAACAAAAGTAGTTCGAAAATATTAGGCTTTGATGCCCACTGAGACATAGGCAGCTTCAAGCTCAGAATGAGCCTTTATTTAGGGGTACATTAAAACATTTTAATGGCAAAAAGCACTGAGCTTTCCTTTACAAAATGGAACTGAAAAAGTACAGAAGTAGAAGATACAGTGACAGCTGAAACACAATAAAATTAATACAATTCTGATACTCTGAAAATACATGTGTCCCTTTAATAAATTACTTTGAATTAAGATTATAACCTAATTTTAGAAAATTCTTTATCAAACTCCCAAAGGCTTGGACATGTACATATTCCTCTTACCACTCCCCCTGCCCCCCTCCCACCAAAAAAAAAGTCTCCCTCAATTAGAAATTTCAGGAAAGTATACCACTAAATGGTTATACTCAAAATAGCTCTGATTTCTGAAGTCACATAATTAAAGAAGAATCTAGGGTTTTTTTTATTTCAAAGCCATCAACATTCAGGAAAAAAAAAAAAAAAAAGAAGGGCCGGAACATTAGAAATCCCTGTGGTTTCTGTCTAGGGTTGCAGCCTGCCTCAGTGCCAACAACTAATTGTAAGCACTGATTTGATTTTATATGCAATAAAAACTTCTCTATGGCCTTTTCCAAACCTCTTGGGAGAAAAGGCAAGAAAATGAGGTAAGGTTCTAAAAACTAGGCCCTGAAAACAACCATGGATTTTGATGCAAGTCCAAGAAACAGGCTTTACCAGTAGGATTGCTGGAGAACAGTGAAGTTTGTTACATTTCTGACTTTTAAACAAAAGAAACAGTGGTTTTTTCCTCCACAGACACTATCAGCCTCTTCTTAGGCCTGCATTTAATATCCTAAAAGGTTAAAAACAAACAAGCCATTTAAGAAGGGAAATTTCATGTTAAAGTATTTAAAGCAGAAAAGTATTCTTAGATGTAAGTTTTCTGTTTTGGAAACTTGCCATTATGGTTGTTGAAACTATCACTTTATTTAACCTAGAAATACCTGCAGTGAGTATGTTTTAAGTGAAAAAGTTAATTTGAACTCCTCTTACTGAAAGCCATTTAAAATTACCACTGTATTATCTGTATAAGAAACACATAGTCATTTCATCGTATATGTTTAAATCAGGCTGTTGACAAAATGAGATTAAAAAATCACAAGACTGTATTCTAACAATATGAGGGGAAAAAAGAGGCCACTTTTGATACTTGCAATAAGTACGGCACTTTGTAAAGACATGAAAGCTTTGACAAATCAAGAGTTTAGGACCATCAACTTAACGTGGTAAGATTTACTTTGAAGACCACAGAACGAGAAAAAAATCCCTAACCAACAAAAATTTCCCAAATTTATAAAACTTATTTTTTAGCTTAAACTGACTATATCATCAAAAGTCTGACTATCTCTACGGGAAAGGACTGTGACTACTTTCAAGTAACGCAGACGTTCCTGACTCTTCTGGAATTATTCCAGCTGCCTCACAACAAGATCATTCCATATCTGGTGTCCACCAAATATCCAATCACTTCTCTGGGAAAAGGCTGATTAGAAGCCTCTTCTGCTTTTGTGGCCTTTCTGGCAACATCTTCTCAGTATGAGAGTGATTCCCAGTTCACAAACTGAGAAGTATCTACTTTGCCCTATGTAACTCTCTGTAAGTCACTGCAGACCTCCTTCATGTGGACTGGTTTCCCTAAAGCGCATATAGCCTGTGCAAAAAAATCCTTTGGCTAGATGCACACACAAATTTCTGAAGCAAATTCTACAACTGCTATTAAATCAAAGCACAGTAGACATAAATCTTAAGATAAGGGATCAGGACAGTGCTTTCAAGCCTGATTACCTTCAAACTTCTCTTTCTCCTTCTACTAAGAGTGAAGGATCTTATTTTTGCAAATAGCATTTTCAGTGAAGCAGACTATTCTTTTTGATAGTCCACAGTAGAACATCCATGACAGATTGAACTACATTAAAAACACCCTTTAATATTGTGCTTCTTATGAGGGATTTAATTAAGAAAAGCTGTATCAGAGCATTTAAGAATTTCAGGATCACAGAGATCTAGATGTTATGCAATATCCTTATAAAAACAGAAATGCTGGAGCAACAATGGAACATAGTTCTACTGTAACCAGACTGAAATTTCCACGGAAAAGTAATCTGCTAATCAGAATGTACTAGTTCCGTATACAAAATAGGGATTAACCTATTTTCCTCCATGTGCCATCTGGATGCTAGGCAAATGAAAAAAATCTCTTTTCACCTGCTACAAAATTTAGACACTTAATCGTATTGTGCTAAGATCTGCATTAGACATGCATATTCATATTCCACTGCATTAAAACTCATAGCTATTCCCGCACGTTTCTTAATACTGACTTGAATGCCCCGCTTTGCGCATGATATGAGTGTTACAAGAGTTAAAACCTTACAGAAAGCATTAATTGTTTTTATTGCAGAAATAAATACAAAGAATCAAAGTACAGCCTATTCTAGCTTACAGCTTTTTAAAAAACATGTTCAGATTTTAGCTAACGTGAAACTTCATAAAGTAAATGGCCCAAATCAAAATGCGCATTTTAAGAGAGTATGAACTCTTACATCTTTAAAAATAATCACCAAAGACTTCTGCTAGTTTCATAGAATAATTTATGTTGATCCGTAAATGCCAGCAGGGAATCTAAAAGCAGTACTCTATTTTAGAACAAGCACTGCCACAAAAAAAAATAGCTGTTCTTTTGAAACTGTTTGATTTTTAGTATTTCTTTTTCACCTCTCCTCCACATAAGACACACAAACCACTAAATTGCCTTTCTTTCAAAATGACTAGTTATCATGGATGAGCTTTACTGGCAATGAAGAGCTGATATCCATAAAAGACATTGCACCTATCTGTGCTAAAATCTTTGAGGTCCACTAAAAGACCATGTGAGCCATTATGACATCTTTTGTGTTGAATTTGGAATTAAAGAATTTTCCCAGTAGGATTAAGGCTTTATTTACTCTCCATTCTCTACAAGAAAAGCAAAAATGCAGAAAAGTGCAGAAAATTGCAGTCTCTCTCTGCTGACCATGATTGGAAAGAAACTCTTTCAGAAGGCAACTTGAATTTTCCATATGTTATTCAGGTGATAAATATCTTGCACAATCTTACCACTAATTGTACAGAAATAATCTCTTAACAGACAAAATGTCTATTACAGTTAACAAGTTTATGAAGCATGGAGCTGCTACCAGTTAAAGGCTTTTGACTAGAATAAAACTGTTCTAAGCTGCTGTATTTATCAGACTGCTGTTGTGCTTATTGTCTATGTTACGGCATAGGCAGATTCTAGATGTGTCTCCTGAGCAGTATCCATTAAACAAAATTATGCTTCATCTTCATATCCTCATTAAGTGAGGTAGTATAACAAGTTAGAAATGATTAAATCCTTTAGTAAGATACCTCCACATCCACATGGCACTGATTAATGACCAGCTATAATAAGTCAGTCATGCAATCTGTATGAAAGATATGTAAATACCCATGCAGCTCCCACACAGGAAACTGCAGTCCAACCAGACATGAACATCTGTGCAAAAGAGTAATCAAAAGGTCTAAATTTAAAAAAAAAAGCTTGATTGAATGCAACTTATCCTGCACCTCATTTGAGCATTCTCTGATGACAAGCAGCAATTGAGCATACAGATGATAGGAAAGACAAACTTCCTTGACAGAAAGTACCCTGTGCTCAGAGGAAATGTCTTCAGACAAAAGATGCAGAGGCAAACTTCATGTATAGAATGATACAGTGAAGTGTGTTAAACAGTGCTTATCCCCTCTTTCTCCCATAAAGGGAAAAATCATATTCATCTAGGAAAAAGACTCACATGGTAACAACTTTATTAATAGCATTTATCAACGTTGCCTGGGAGTAGTCTGAAAATAGTGCTGGCAAATTAATGGATGACTAGAATGAAATCACGGAAATCTGAACCCATGCTGTAAGACCAGGACTGAGAGAATGGTCAACCCTTTGTTGACCCTGACCTTGTAGAGGATCTGCTGCTCCAGCTGGATCCCTACACATCTATGGGGCCTGATGGGATTCATCAAAGAATCCTCAAAGAGCTCATTGATGTCACTGCAAAGCCTCTCTTGATGACCTGTGATGGTCTTGGGAATCTGGAGAGTTCCCAGCTGACCTGCTTGTCCTGCTTGTCAAACCTGAATTCCTTCTATAACAGGGTAACCTACCTATTTGATCTTGGAAATCCAGCAGATGTAATCTTTTTGGACTACAGCGAAGCTTTTAATACTGTTTTTCTCACCCTATCCCTCTGGACAAAGCGACCACATTCAGCTGGATAGCTGTTACACGACCAGTGAGCAACTGGCTCACAAGTCAGGCACAAGGAGTTTTAGTGAATGGGGTGACATCAGACTGACAACTGGTCACTAGTAGGGCTCCATCCTCAGCCCTCTTCTCTTCAACATCTTTTTTAATAGCTTGGACACAGGACCTGCCTGGGGGAATACTGGGTTTGCCAACAACACCACACTGGGGAGAGCTGGTGGGCAGAGAGGCCCTGCAGAGAGACCTTGAGAAATTAGAGGAACAGACAATGACAAACCATAGGAAGGTTTAACAAGGAAAACTGCCAGATTCTACACCTGGAATGGGGAAACCCCGGCTGTGTGTATAGACTGGAGTAGCTGGAGAGCAGCACTGTCTAAAGGGACCTGGGGGGCCTGCTCGGTGACAGGTTGAAAGTAAGTCAGCAGTGAGGAGAGCTGGGGGGCATCAAGCACAACATCACCAGCCAGGCACGCAAGGGACGGGGTTTTCCTGCTCTGCTCTGCACTGGGGCTGCCTCATCACGAGTCTGGTGCGCAGCTTTGGGCACCAAAAACTTAACAAGACATTGAGCTATTAGAGAGCATCCGAAGGAGGGCCATGAGAATGGTGAAGAGTCTGTAGGGGAAGCCATATGAGGAGTGGCTGAGGTCAGTTCAGCCTGGAGGAGACTGAAGGGAGACCTCATTGTGGTCTTTGACATCCTCACGAGGGGAAGCAGAGGGGCAGGCACTGATGTCTTCTGTCTTGTGGCTTGTGACAGGACTCAAGGAAACAGCATGAAGCTGAATCAGGGGAGGTTTAGGTTGGATATGAGGAGAAAGTTTTTCACCCAGAGGGTGGCTGGGCACTGGAACATGATCCCTAAGGAAGTGGTCACAGCACCAAGCCTGACAGAGTTCAAGAAGAATTTGGACACTGCACTCAGGCACATGGTGTGATTATTGGGGTGTCCTGTGTAGGACTTCTGTGAGATTAGACTCAATAACCCTGATGGGTTCTATTCTATGATTCTGTGATTCTGTTTTCCCACATTTCCAGTAGAGAATCCAAAAAAGAAAAGTAAGGAAGAAATGAGAGATTCAGCTGAGTAACAGCATCTATGAAAAAACCTGAGGAGGTGGTTCTTAAGTGCAAACTAGAATGACTACGATGATACAGAACTTCTTTATCATTGATTTCGCTGCATTGCTACACTTTTATGCAACAATACTGCATAGTACCCCCTTCATTTTGTATCCCCTTTTCAATTCTGAATGATCCTGCACTTCATACTGTAGGCTCTGCAGCCTGCCTAATACAAAACAACAGAAATTTTAACTGATACTGAATCTGTCCTTAACAAATGAAAAATAGTCCTGATTTCCTGGTTCATTCTGAGGAAAAGCAAAGGTGAAGTTTAAAAGACTGGAAAAACCATATTCAGCAACAATTAACATGAAAACTGTTGGTTGCTGCAGGATTGGATCTAATGTTAGGATACTAGCAAGAACAGCTACACTAGTAATTTGTATCACACACAAGATTTCTAATTCAAACAAAAGAGAATAGGTACAAAAATAGCACATACACACAGTGAACACAATGAAGGTACTGAACAATGTATCTGAATATGTATATATACATACTTTCATGGACAATTAGTCACATGCTAGTTAACGATGTGTCATAAATACACAACCACTTAACACTGACAGTAGTTGCACCGTAGTATGCTGTGGTACATGATAGAAGTCATGGCTAGTAAGCTTTAAATTCTAGCTGTTGATTTATTGATATTACACCACTGCTTGCTAAAACACTCATATAGCTACTCCCTGACAGCTCAGGTATCCACAAACATGAAATGTGAACCCTAGGGCAGAATGGGGTTACTTAGTACAAATATTAAAAGTTAATGCAAATTTTTCATCAATGGCATTCTTGTGTGAACACAATAAAAAAATGATATTATCTGCCTTTTCTTAAGTCAGGATAATGACTCTCCTATAAAAACACCTACAGAAATGTAGGTGTATTAGGAAATACACATCTCTTGTGTTTGCACGACCCTACAAAAAAACCTTCAGGTGTTTTGTAACACTAACACATTTAACCTAATGTAAGTCAAGATAGTCTAAGAAAACAGCCAACTTCATCATTCCAAAAATAAACGTTCTTTTAGAACTAAACACTAAATTTCAGACTATTCGAGTGACTAGATAATATTTTAACATATTATGCTCCTAACATATCTAATATGGCCTTGTCTTTAAGTCAATGACATATCAGATGAAGAAACTGCACAACAGCAAACAACAAAACACAGAATCAAGCTTGGAAGAGACCTGTAAGATCATCTAGTCCAAACATCAACATAGCACCCCCACAAACAACCCTAAGCCATATCCACAAGTGCTACATCATCCACAATTTAATATAGTAAAAACGTACTGAAATGAAATGAAACACTAAATAGAATAAATTTCTGTTCTGTTTAGCAGATTAAGTTCATTTTAGAGCAACATATTGCTCGTCCAGACAAGAGGGGTTAAACTGCCTAATTTGGGCTGCATGCAAGACACACATGACGTTTTAAATTTATTTTTTTTTACTTAGTCAGATGTCTCAAACAGTTTCTTAAGAATCCAGGAAAAATAGTATTTATATTATGTATTTTATGTCCATCAATAAACAGATTATTATGTAATAGAAAGTCAGGGCTGTCCCTGCTCTGGTATAAATTGTCCATGGCCTTCAGCCACTTAGGGGTGTCTCTTCTTCAGACAGCTATAGGCCTCAATTGCCTCAGGTGTACGCATACCTGAGTAGAAACAGTTATACTAAAGGCAAAATTTACTTTTGTCATAATTAGCAACACTGAAATGCTTGAGAGATATTGAATATTTCAAAATACAAAAAATCCACTTTAGATCTAAACAGGGTTTCACATGATTTGAAAGATGTTTTCAATTTCCATACTGGTGTGCATGCACACACACTGTATTATCTGCACTCTTCAAAATTCAGCAAAAAGAGCAGATAAAATAATCAGTCATTTCCTTTACTCAGGAATATAGTGCAATTCTAAATGCTGCAGTCCAAAGAATGAGTAGTACGTTTATTAAATGGTTTTAAGTAAATTTCCACAAACAAATACTGTAATGTAGAATCATTTAGGTTGTGAAAGACCTTTAAGATCACCTCTTAACCCAGTACTGTCAAGTCCACCACTAAACTATATCCCTCAGTGCCACATCTACGTATCTTTTAAATACCTCCAAGGACAGAGACTCAACCATTTCCTTCAGCAGCATGTTCCAATGCTTGATAATCTTTTTAGTAAAGAAGTTTTTCCTATTATCCAGTCTAAACCTCCACTGGTGCAACTTAAGGATGCTTCCTCTCAATCCTATCACTTGTTACCTGGGAGAAGAGATTAAGCCCTCCTTTCAGGTGGTTGTAGAGAATGTCTCCCCTGAGCCTCCTTTTCTCCAGGCTAAACAACCCCAGCTCCCTCAGCCACTTCTCATGGGACTTGCACTCCAGACTCTTCCTCAGCAAAGAGTGCACTTGTCCAAGCCATGATCAGCCAGTTTCTCCAGGATAATGCTGTGAGAAACAATTTGAAAAGCTTTACCGAAGTCTAGGTAGACAGTATCCACAGCTTTTCCTTCATCCAGTAAGTGGGTCACCCTGGTACAGATTAGCTTGGTCAAGCAGGACTTGTCTTTCATAAAGCCCTGTTGGCTGAACCTGATGCCCTGCTTGCCCTGTACATATCGTGCAATGGTACTCAACATGATCTGTTCCATGACCTTCCCTGTCACCAAGATCAGGCTGACAGGCCTGTAGTTCACCAGATCCTTCTTCCAGCCCTTCTTGTAAATTGGTATCACATTGGCTAACCTCCCATCAACTGGGACCTGCCCAGTTAGCCAGAGCTGCTGGTAAATGATGGAAAGTAGCTCAGCAAGCACTTCTGCCAGCTGTCTCAGTATCTTTGGGATGGATCCTACCCAGTTTCATAGACTTACATGTCCCTGAGTGTTGTAGAAGATTGCTGACCATTTCCCGTTGGATCATTTATTCTGCTCCCTGTTATCCAGCTCAGGGGTCTGAGTACCCTGAGGACAGATAGTCTTACCTTTAAAGGCTGAGTCAAAGATGGCATTAAGTACCTCAATCTCTTCTTCACCCTTTGCCACTATCCAAGAAAGCATGGAGATTGTCCTAAAACCTCCTTTTGTTGTTAGCATATTTATGAATACATCATAATGAAGTCAAATAAATTTTCCAGAACTGATCAGGAAGTACAAAAATCTTCTGCTAACACAGGAGTTTGTCTCATGGAAGGAGGAAAAGATTGGGAAGGGTTTTCAGTCTATGCTAAAATCCTAAATGGCTGAAAAAAAGGAAAATTCAGTCTATACATTAGTATTACTATTTACAGTATCTCGAAATCAGATAACGAAGTGGATCTATCCAAGCACATGGTAACTTGCCCTTGTCTGGCTACACAACAGCAGAACATGCCAGGGCACATTCTTCAGTGCCTAGAAAACAAATGCTATGAGCACATCATGAATGACCTTCCACTTCTGGTATTGCTTTCTCACAATATTATACTGAAAATGAAATATTTATTATTTATATTAGTGATGTTCTAGGGTTTTTCTTTTTTTTAAATTTTATAAAGATCACGTATAATTTCATGTTTAAAGCTGCAGCCAACAATTCCTGAACCATGAAAGTCAAGCCATTACTGTACTGAATTGCAAACAGATTTCTAAAAGAGTTAGATCAAGACAAATTAATGTCATCCAAACCAAGGATCATCAAAAATCTCCAGTTTTCATACAAGGCATGTCTCTGACTTAATCTTATTTAACACCAAATTGTTTCTTAGCAAGCCCCAAACAAGCCCAACCTCACAGATATTGTCTCCAAAGCTAATGAGCCATGGCACAGAAAAGCTTCCTTTACTTCATGGACAGCTACAGTTAAGTTTTCCTAGTTGAAGTTCCCATTTAGGATAATAATGTTTCAGTAACCAGTTTGGTTATCCTGCTCTAATTTGAATTAGTTTAGAGAGGAGGTGGAATAATACTTATAAATAGGCTAATTTATATATTAGATAGGTCTTAAAATAAGTACAGCTGCAAGCCTTTTGTCCTGCTCCACAGCAAAGTTGGAAGCAAACGTCTATTTCTAGAAGATCATTATAGCTCCCCTTCAGCTTCTTAAATCTGATAAAAGGAGCTGAGGAATTAAGGAAGTACTGCGCATGCTGGAACTGTAGTGCTACAGTGGGAGAATGGGATTAGCATGTTAACAGGAAAGCAAACAGAACACTTCCCACCTACATAGAGCTGTATGACAGAAAGAATATCAGAGGTAATGTCAGATCACCAGTGTCAGCAGGAGTAGAAGAGAACTGCACATTAATACCACCACATAGAAGAAGACATATCAAAGATATTACTACTGCCTTCCTTCTAACCTCTCTCTCATGAGATGAATTTAATTAGAGGTTTAATTAAAACCTGAGGCCAGAATAAAGGTTTTCATACTGTAAGAGTTCTTAAACACTGCCACACAAGGTCAGACAAAAACACATCTAGTAAAATACTTGTTTATTAACAAGACATCAAAAGATACCATGGAAAAAATATAAGCATAGGATAAGTATATACATCGCTTGGCCTAATTTCCTCTCCAGAACCTCCAGCATTTTCTTTAAACTTCTTGAGCTAGTGGGTATATATTTGTATGTGATGGCTTCTGCTGCAAAAGCTCACAGCAAATTCTGTCAGAACTTAACTACACATGATGTTGAAAAGCATCTTGAATTTTGAATGCTTTTTACTTGTTAGATTAACATAACTCCTAGTTAGAAGCAATAGCAAATCTGTTCAACTCTCTGTATCATTATTTCAGCAGAACGCTACCCTACTGGCATGCTGTTCTGATCTTTTCCTTTCAACTACATTTGTAATGACTCCTTAAACTTCCCTTTCTGCAACTGAGGATTGAACTAACATTTTCATTAATTTCTCTCAATTACAAGGTTTCCTTCCCTGAGTAGTAATGATCAACTGAAGGACATTAGATCAATATGTAAAAGGATTATTCCCTCTCCACATACATACCTATTTACATTGAACTGCATTATACCAGTTGGATTATTTTTACTTATCCTGAATTATTCTGTAGTATCTGCAAACTTTGGCACCTCATTATTCATTCTTCTAAATAATTTATGAATACATTAAGAACACAGGCCTCAGTTCAGATCCTTATGGGATTCCACTGATGACCTCCCTTCAGTATGAAATCAGGGCACTTATTTTTGTTCTTTTCATTGTACATTTTACGCAGTTTTTGTACATGTAAGAATTTCTCATTATATCATGGTAGCTCAAATTCTTTTAAGGGCCTGTGGTGAAAAATCTAGCCAAAAACATTAGGTGATATGAAGTGTTCATATACACAGTTTATTTCAGAAAGTGCTGCTCCTTAAAACATGTTGAAATGTTTTCAGTGTTCACCTGCATGCTCTCTTATTTTGAACAGTGATTTCTAGCTGCTTGCCTATATACTTATCAGATATACTGACCTGAAACTCCACTGATGTCCCCAGAACCATATTCATTATTACATACTATCAATGCATTTCTTCACATGTGAACTCCTTAGAAGGCTGGTGAAGACGACTTGTACTGAGAGCTGCTGCTAATGACACGCCATGTACGGCTCCTGCAAGGGCCAGCAGACTGGGATCAAGCAGGCAGCACAACAGGTAAATGCAGAAGACAGACGGGTCTCGTGCTGCTGAGCACGCTGCTGACTCACTCAGCCACACAGCAAGGAACACTGCACTGCAAATCCCAGCTGACTCATGCAGCCCAACTGGGTCCTCAGTAACACACTCGCCTTTAGTGGAATCACCCTGAAAATCTTGAACTTGGGAGCAACAGAGACCTCAAGATAATAGTTTAGCTCAAGGAATTTCTTTATTTGTTTATTTTTAAGGTAATAGTTCAAATGAGGGAGTCTGCTCTGATAGAGTTATTTATCCCTGGGAAAAAATGGACACACCTCACACCTGTCACACTGCTGGAAGGTCAATCCATGCTCCGTGCCAAGCAGTTGTCCACAAGAGAGGAGAGTGATGTAAGAAACAGCTTCCTCAAAAGTCAGACAACAGCTATGGAATCAGGTCCACAATTTTGTTTGCAGACTTGCTTCCCAAGAATTAAATTTCTCCATGTTGTAGGCCATGTCCTACTTTATTTGGAAAAAAAAAAAAAACAAGAACAGACACCAATCTCCCCAAATGAAACTACACATTCCCTTGATGAAAATTAAATGAAGCATACTAGGTTAATATACAGGTCAATGTGGGCTGAGAAAAAAAAAAAGTCTTTAACATTCCCTCTTTTTCGCTGCTCCCTAAGATACTCATTAAGTAACAGATGTTGCACTCATTTATCAGCAAGTGGAAACAACAGACTGATGATTTTATCTGTCACTAGTTACCATAGAGGAGGACATTATAGGCACTGTTTGGAGTATTTCCAATCTGATTTTGTGACATCATACTGCATTGAGCAGACTGCAGGCAACACTGAAACACCAGACTGTTGTTGAAGAATTACCAAGTCCTAGTACCACATTAGCTGGAGTTTGTATTAGATTCATAAAGCTTTTCAATGTTTTTATTTAATCAACCTCTGATTCAGAAAAGCCAGTATTAGAACTATTTTTAAAACAATAATTAGAATTTCACATACAGGAGCAGCATTTTTAAAATTATTATTTAAAAATCACTTTGTGCATTCTAACATTAAAGTGAAGAAAAAAGAATTAAATAGAATCTGATACTTCTCAGGACTTTGAATATCAATCTCCTTGGACAGCAACCTTCAGAATATGCACATGAAAACACACATTTTGGCTTTAGGCACCTTTTAACAGCCACTGCTGAGAACTTGAACATAGTTGGTTTACTATTTATAACTTTCCATATAAACTTTAATACAACTTCATGAACTGTAAATTGCAACATTCATAAATGTATAAATCATATTCTTTCCTAACACAAATTCTTCTAATTGTTCTTCACTGCTAGTCAAATAAGATCATGCCTTCCTCATAAATGCCAATACCCAGAGTGACCTCGGGCAAATTATATCACCTGAAGTAGGTAAAACTAAGTCTCAACCAGACTTTTAAACTGCAGTGTTAGAGACACGTCTAATTCTTTCAGTGTCTTACCATTACAGTAAGAATAATAACAAATATGTTCTCTCAGGGAAATTTTTAGGTGCAATTGTGATGTTCTGAAGCATCATAATATTTTAAAATTTAGAAGACTCTGGATATTCCAACTTTTATGTTCATTACAACAAAGCTACTACACTGATGCAAAACTGCTTTGGCACCGTTCCTCAGAACTGTATTCACTTACCTTTCTAATTTTACATCACCCATACCTGTACTGTCTTCTAACCCAAAAATCCCCTCATTCCCTATTTAGAGAGATTTTCATTGTCCCTTTTATTACTTATTAGCTAGTTGATGAGAAAAAAGTTATGGTAAAATAAAATCTGAAAAGTAAGGAGTATGGGCAATACAGCATTCTTTCTCCAGATGCTGAATATATGTAAATAATCCCCACAGCCTTCAATTACAGGTTAATCTCATTTCTAACAGAAAGTCTTTAATAATCTTATCAGTAACTTAAAATCCTTCTTTAAACACCTTATTCCAAGCAAATGTAATTTCACATTTAATTTACAGTCATTCATGTCCAGCAAAGGAGCAAGAAATTTTTTGTGGCTACTTCATCTTTACAACGTAACTTTAGAAATTAGGCAATCCATAGTGTAATAAGTGACACAGATAAGATTCTAGATATTTTGACTATTTTTCCTGGTCTTTCTAAATGATTTAAGCAGTCCTTGGTGTACTCTATGGTATCACAAACAAAATTACAAACTTGGCCTACTCTGCTCCCTCCCCACTCCTCCTAGTTCCCTTCTTCCCCTCCCGCCAATCTTTTTACTTTTGAAGTGTTCAATGCTTTATCTAAGATACCAATTGGTTCACTGCAAAGTTCAGATCCAGTTCACCAGTGGCCAGATGTAGTTCTTCCTTATCTTAATAATTTTTAAATTTACTAAGTAAAGCACAGTTTCTAAAATCTAGCATTATAGCAGTTTTTGGTTTCAACTTCTTTAAGCTGAAAAAAGTTTCTTCAGTTTTCACTATGTAAATAAAGCCCTGCAGCTCACCAGGCTGCAGTGGCAAAAGGTAGCCATGAGCTGTACAACAACTGATATATGGTTGAAGAAAGATTCAAAAAAGATGATGGACAAAGTAGGACATAATGGTGATGCTGTAAGAAAAATACAATGTGATCATCCAGTCTTACAAGCTCTTAAAGCTCCACTGCTGTAACTGTGGTTGGATTTTGATCCTGGCTGACTGCTCCTTAAGAACAGCCAAAGGCAATGCTTCTGCCTTTGCTGACAGAGATAAGGTATGTACCCTGCAGGTGGCACATAACCTTTTTCTTCTCCTGTATGAAAGTATCACAGAAATAGCAAAAGAAAGCAATTCAAGCTCTGAAGGTAATGCAAGTTTACAACAACTCTAGGAGTTAGGAAGAATAAAAAAAGACATTCTTCCTTGCTTCTAAACTCTGTATGAGGAGATGCATTGACTCGATCAGTGTATACAGTTCAGGAACATGTTTCTGAAGTTAATGCCACCAGCTTCTTTATCCCATACATGTGGGACTGTACAAACTCCTGAAGAATTTACACCCCAGTTTCACTCTTCTTTAAAGTGGTTCTTAGACTTCAGTTGAAAGTAACTATTCCTTGAGAAAAGCCTTGAGAAAAATTTCTGAAATGTTCCAAAAGAAAATGGACAAGCAGGACATTTAAAATAAAATACCCAGTCAACAACTCAAATTTCTTAACTGGCAACTAACTGAGCCTGGACAAACATAGCTTTCAGCATCTATGTTGAGCATACCTTGCTAAAATGCAAGCATTTAAACTATAATTTGAAGTAAAAACACCGTTAGGGTTTTCATACACTTACTTTTAGGGAATCAAATCCCTGAGAACAAAGCTTGTTAAAAAAAACACTGGATAAGAATAATTAAAGCTAAGTTTTTGATATTTACATATTTATCAGTCTTTTAATTATGTTACTGAGGTTTTTGAAGGTATACAATTACACTATATAAAAGAAGTATGTGTCATTTAAATTACTTCTGTAAAACAAACATTCCCAGCCTTATTTTATTCTTGCAGGACATGCAGAGGTGAACTCCAGCTAATCTCTAAAAAAGCCATTGTTTGCAGGTGTTAAATCAGGAAAGTGTATTAAAAAATTAAGAAGATAACCATTAAAAGTATAAGCATTGTTTTTCAAATCTGTGCAAATCAGCCAAGCCACAAAATCTGTTTTTTCTTTCAACCAGTGTTTAGATGTGTAATTACATGTATGAGACTATAGATACATTTTTTTCCATAATTAACAGTTCAACCTTCAGAGAAATTGGATGTTAAGGCAAATTATGGAATTTCCACACATACTAAAACCGCACTTCGAAAAGCTGATGCAGTGAAGCACATATATCAATTTAGCTTTCTGAGAACCCTGCCACGATTTATTTTGTCCTATGAAATCTAGATACCATAAAAAACATGGGTTACATGAAAATTAAAGGATTCCTAAAATAAAATATTTAGTTATGCAAACTCCACACATAAAACTGTAATCTATATGTTGAAGAATAATGTATTTAGTCCCAAGATGGTAAATAACTTGCAACTATATTGCTTTCAAAACTATTACACTTCACAGACAGATGTTAGTTTTCATGATGCAAATACCAAATAGAAGACCAAGACATAACAGCTTTCAAATACCACAAGCTACCTCCTGTTTAAATGCTGTATTTCCTGGATTTGGGACAATTTCACTTTTTATTATTATGGCAGTGAGTCTTGATGTGTGCACAGTGGAGACAAACAGGCAAATGCTTTCACAGGGGTTGCAATGGGTAGCCCATGGTAGGCTTCAGGAAGAAAGGAAAATGTAACTCCAGAAGTGCACTGAGAATTTGACAGAGTGAAGGGAAGTACATAGAATCAAACATGATTAGTTGTGTAGAAAACACCAGAGCTTCCTTCATTCCTACTGCACACTGGACAACGATGGGAGAATCACAGCATGATTCCAGTTTAAGTGGTTCACTGATCTAAAGAAAGGAAATGCAAGGAGCCTGGAATACCTTTCACAACTACCCATACTCTACCCAGATTCCTCTGTTATTTTTCAGAATTGTGTGAATAAAATGAAACTGTAAATCAAGGGTATTAAAACAGAGTGTCAAGATCATATCCTCAGACCAAATAAATTGTTCAAACCAATTTTTTTTTCGGTCAAAATCAATGCTTAGTGTTTAACTGCCCCTTCCTTGTTTATCTGCATTTCTCCTCTTTCCTCCTCCTACTCCTCAAATTTTAGGACTATTCTTATTTATATTCTTTGTTTTTCTTGCAGTTTATATAATTTCTTGCATACCTTCATGTTTCCAAGCATATTAATCTTTCCTTTTGATGAAATGATGCCTCTTAAATCTCCTGTATTCCAAATCCTTTCTTTGCACTGTCACTCAAATGTCACCTTATTTCTCTTTGCTCTCTTTTTCCTCTCTTCTACCCATTTCTACCAAAATAGCTAATTTTTTTTACCCATCAATTGCTCATTCATACTTCACACAATGCCTTTTACCCAAACCTTCAATAGCAATGTTATTAGAATATATTTGTGAAGAGATAGGAACATCAGTGTCTTTTAAATATTTATCACAGCAGAAGAATTTGGCACATTATTCCTGACAATCCTTAGATTTGGCCAAGGCAAAGCTCACTCTACTGATATACCACAAGGCACTTTCAATGGGCAACATCTAAAAAGCACACACCTTATACTGCCAGTAGTTTTATGTCAGAAATGAATCCATCTCAGAACTAAATTACTCATGGCATTCTCCTTTAATCACAGAGACTGAAGCTTTAATTCAGACAACTCTTTCAGCAGTCAGCTGGAGATGAAGACCTTGACATCTAACTTTTGCAAAGCAATTCCACAGCTGTAACTCATACACACCTGTTCAAAATATTTGAATGCAAACCCCTTGCTGATTTCAATAACTACACATATATTGATATGCTGTAAAAATCTGGCGTATGTAAACTTACTTTTAGATAAAATCTACACATAAACAAGAAAACAACCCATATGACTTCAGGTGAAGAAACAAAAGATAATTGCAAAAGATAATTTTGGTTATGCTGAAGCAGATGCATGAAGAAACAGCTAACCTTAAAGAGATGTCAGTAAGAAAATGCTATTTGGCAGCATCTTTGCAAAAAACATTTTTGCATCAGGAACTGGAATTTAGGAATTAAAAGGCAAGTCCCATGTCAAAGCAGAGACAGAAGCTACAACACAAGGTGAGCATTATATTTTTAAAGGAGGCAAAGAGATAATGGCTTATTCTATTTAATGGAAAGCAGAATATTTTATCTGAACTATTGCAAATAACCTGCAAACTATTGCAAATAACAAAACCTGCACTCCAAAGAACAGTTTATAAGATAGTAAGTTTGTAAGTGACATACACATTACAAAAAAATATCTTTAGGAGATATGGAGCCATTGTTTCAGAGGCACACAGGTATCTAATTGATACTATGGAATGTGTAAGTTATTTTTTAATACCAATCTCATTAATTTTCCAAATTTCCAGTCAATATGTTGAAAAATACTAAACCTTTGAACATATGACTCATAAAACAAGCAGTATTATTTTAAAAACTTGTTAAAATGTTATTTCATATACTTGAATGAAACTCAATTATTTCATATATTTGAATGAAACTCAATTGTCATCCAAACTCAGTTTGACACACATTTCAGCTGTCTAGTAAAGGAATTTATACTTTTGATATGTAATTTGAAAATACTCATTGAATCAATGATAAAACCCCATAGCTTATGTGGAATGGAAAATAACTTTTCAATTATCGAGCAGACGCAAATGGTAAATTGAAAGATTACACTTCTGGATGTAATTTTGAAGTTTGACTAAAATTGAGTACTCAATTTCATTAAATGACTACACTGCAGGAAATAGCAAAGCAAAGGCCACATTAGCAATCAGCACTAACAGTCACATTAATTCTAACTTACATGTGAAAATGTAAAACAGGGCAAGAAATAGAAAAGGTAGCCAGCATTGAACACTGAGTGTAAGCACAGCTTCTCCTACATGCAGAGGTTGACTGCTTTCAGCAAACAGTAATGTTGCCCTCCAGTGTTCAACACTTTCTTTTAGGAATCACTCCTAATTAATATCTCCATCAGTCTCCTTAGACATGCTCAATTATAACATCACTGAAGCAGAGAATAAAATACAAGCCTCAGGCTAGGTATTCAGTGCAGAACCGACAAACAATTAAAGACAAGGATTTAAAACTTTTTGTTGTTGTTTAAAAACAGAGTGGGTTTTTTTCCCATAAAACTACTCTAAGAATACATTGCATATCCTACTTCTTTTTGGCTTTTAGTATCCAGAAGTTATTTTTTAAAGCTTTGCAAGTTACAGCTTTGACAGCTTGACTTAATTGTAGAAATCCACTACTCATGCTCAAAAGCCATTACTCAGATTCACACATAGCAAACGGAAGTTCTTTAAAAGATGCAAGAACAGATAATTGCTTATATCTTTTTAAAAGCCCTATGACTTCCAAAGATAATGCAATAAATGAAACTGACTTCCAATTGATACACTCTTCAGTCTCTAAGGAAGGATATCACTATTAGTAACTCTAGGCTTGAAATCTTTTGAAAGTAAGAGATTACTTTTTTTCTAAAGAGAATTATTTTGCTATAAAAGCTTTATTATTTAAGCAAAGCTAAAAAAATCAACCAATCAACCAATCAGGATAAAACCCACTCACTAAAATGACTGCATCTGGGTCAGAAAATAAACCAAGAATAAACTCACTGATTTTGACTAGGCAACTGTCCTGTAACAAGGAAGAGTACCCAGGAGATAGATGCAGAACGCAAAAATATGCACAATGCCTAAAGAGGCAAAATAAAAAACTTGACATTTTGGTGATTTTATTCAAAACAGAGTCTGAAATCACATTAATAGCTTTTCTATTAGAAAATTAAAGATATGTTTATATCAAGTATAACAAAATTTCTCAGCTAAACTAGTATAATTTGCATAGCCATATAGAATAGAAAAGTCTGGTTTCAAAATATCCAAAATTGTTGTAAAGCTTTAAGAAGAAAACAACGAAGTTCAAATCGCAGATTTGATTTCATTATGTCTGTACCACTAACTATACCACAAGAAGAGAGGCCATGTTGACTATGCAACAATGGATCTCAGATTAACTGAAAATTAATCACTAGATGATTAGGAAAATATATGCATCATCAAATTTGAGAGATCTAATTTGGTTCCTAAATAAATGACTAATCTCTTGCGACAAGGGAAATGGAAAAGTAAGCTTTTCTAAGGTCAACTGAAAGAAAGATTCTAACTCAGGCATTTTCCCATCTGTGTAAGAGTCCTTCTCCATCTCTTCCTTTGCTTGAAAGGCTATAAAGTATATCTATAGAGATGACAGTCTCAGATGTGGTACCTATTACATACTCTAATTGTCACCAACTCTCCAACTTCATTTTATCCTTCCCTGATGACACATTCACAAGTTATCAGAGTCTCAGTAAAAGGTCTGTCAGAGAAAATCCATGATGTGGTGCTTGATATGCTTCAAACTACACAATCTCACAATCTGGTAACAGGTGTATGACTCAGCTTCAGGAAAAGATGAGCTACTCCACAGTATCTTTAATTACTCATTCCACAGCCCTTCAGCAGAGTGCTTTGATCCCAGGACAAGAGACATCATCTTCTCTTTTACAGGATGGCAGTTTTGGTTTTTACTTTGCTTTGTTTAGGTTTCGATGAAATATAGAAAACTATGGTATCTCCCCATTCTGTCACATGATGCAATCTAAACACATCTTAATTGGTGACATCATTGTAAACATGGATCAGTTAATACCTATGTTAACACACTGCTTAGTAGCAGGATTAGTCTAAAAGTGTGAAATTTTCAAAGTGATTCATAAAAGCATGTTAGGCTATTACAAACAATTAAACCAACAAGACTGAAAAAGTACTCCAAATTAGGAGTAGCTAAACTTGTGAAGAGTTATACAATCATCTGACCAGATGTACATGCAAACTAAAGACACTGAAAAATGGCCATATTTTGTCTACACTCAAGGTTGAACCATTAAAGCATTGGCAGTTTGACATACCTAGGCAAAAAAGCTGTATTTCTCCTTCAACAAAGTAAATTACTTTACATTAAAAAAAGAAAAAATAGAACAAAAAACAATTGCAAATTCAGGAGCCGCTCTGAGAAATACTAAAGGTTTAACAAACACCAATCTTCTTTTGAGTTCTCCTGCCAGGATCCAAGGAAATATGAAAAAATAGCAGCATCTTGAGATGTTGTTTAAAAAGACCAGAAACAACACACTAGTAGCTTTGTGCTTCCAAGTGTCTTTACAACACAGTCATAGAGAAGAATAGGCAATCTAACATTTAAAGTATTTTAACATTTTAGAACAAAAAATAAACCTTTTGTTAAGTGTTAATTGAGTATATAGATCCTTATGCCCTGTACAAGGCCAAGAAAGAAGTTTTATCTTACTTTCTAATAGTGATCATTATACAAACATCAGGAAAAGAATTCTGCTGAAATGAAAACTGATAAAACATGGAAGTTCAGTATCATCTGATAAACAATGTCAAGGTAACAAAGTTACAGGTAGCTAAATCCACCCAAAAGCATTAGTGTAGTAGCACTACTAGATTCTGGAGATGTCACTCTAGCAACAATCTCAGCTACCTGTAAGCAACCAACGTTATCTACATCAGCCTTGTGCAAGTCTTCCAATTTAATCTTAATAATGGCATTTGCAAATTTCCGCAGTATTCTCTTTCCACTGAAAAAATGAATGGTCATAAAATTTAGTTCTTGCATCCCTACATCATTATTGCAATCATTTATGACAAAGAGATCTATCCAGTGTCAGGAGGGCTGCAAGGTCCAGTAAAGCAGAAGGAGAAAGTAAAGCAAATAGATAAGGATTTGTTCCATGTATCACACACTTAAGCAGGAAGCAGGGGGAGGGAATCACAACGCACAGGACCGAACAGTATGTTTTCAAAACTAGGGGATTTAAAACTCAGGGATTATGACTTCAATCCGTTCCAGAAAGCTCATGAATAAGAAACCCAAAACCCAAACAGTAGTTAACACTGAAAGATATAATTCTAGAAAATACTTTTCACTCCAGTTAAGAACTGAAATACTGGATGTAAAACAATTTTCAACTCACCACTTCTATTGTTTTTCTGTTTATATACTAGAAGAACTAAGTAAATCAGGACTACTTGGCTAGAAGAAGGCATCTGAGGGAAGGAAAACGAGAGACCCTTACAGTCAAAAATCAATAGCCTTGAAACATAAGAGCTAAGGCATATCACACTGAAGTGGAGAAGGTAGCTTTTAAAATAAATGCTAGACAAGCACATTTGTAATTCCTTCCTATTAAAAACATGCTAAACATACTTTATACAGGCTAAAGCATATTTTATATATATTCTAAAGCAGAAAAAAATTTTCAATGAAGGAAGTAAGAAGAAATGCATCAACCAATGCCTGTACAAAGGTGGCCAATAAAAAGTCTCAGAGTCATGTTTTGTCAGTGGCTAGAGTAGCAATAGAAAAGGTCTTTATTACAAGCTCTCCCTGCTCTTTAACTCTTATCAATGCACCCACTCTTGAAAAATAGTCCAGTGGGCTAGATGGGTATTCAGTGCAATTTGGCATAAACAACAAGGTCTAAGCCAATATTTTTTAATGAAGAAAATCAAGATTGTCCTGTGAAAGGAGATGCTCACAGTCTTGAAATCACAAAATAAGATCTGCAGTGAAAAGAGGCACTCTGTTCAGGAATTAACAGTTGTACTGACAGACTGTGGCTACTTAGTTTTCCAGAGCACATACAAATTTCATTTGGTAAAGGCAGCACCAATTTCCTACCATTTATTTTCTTGTAGCAGACTCTAATGCATGGGTTTAAATGCATAGCAAAGCACACTCACACACACACAAACAGAACCTCACTTGAGACAGATGTCTCAGTCAGCACCTCCTGAGGAAGACTGCAGAAGGCCATGAACAGGAAATTACATATGTGTGATAAGATGCAACAGACAAAAAATTGAAACACATGGAGTTCTACCTGAACTTCTGTGAGGAAGAGGTTCTTTACTGTGAGGGTGGCAGAGCACTGGTGGAACAGGCTGCAGAGAGAGGTTGTGGAGTCTCCTTCCCTGGAGGTATTCAAAAGCCATCTGGACAAAATCCTGAGAAATATGCTTTAGGGGACCCTGCCAAGGCTGGGGGGCTGGATGAGATGACCTCCAGTCGTCTCTTCCAACATTAACCATTCTATGATATAAAATGATGTGTTGGGTCTGCCTGAGAGGAACTTAATTTTTCCCTTAGAAGCCCTCACAGTGCTGCACTCTGCATTTCTCGCTACAAAGGTGCTGATAATAAGTGTTTTGGCTACTGCTGAGCAGAGCTGGCACAGCATCAAGGTCGTCTCTCCGACATTGTCCCCTCTCACCACCCCAACAGCCAGCGGGATGGGTGCAGGCAGGATCTTGGGAGGGGACAGAGAGAGGGACAGCTGACCCAAACTGTCTGAAGGGATATTCCATACCATAGGACAACAGTTCAGCAATAAAAGCTATGAGAAAGGAGGAGGAGGGCCTTTATTATAATGATATTGGCCTTCCAGAGTTGCTGCTATGTGTGCTGCTTCCCAGGAAGTGGCAGAACATTGCCTGCTGATGGGAAGTAGAGAATAAATTTTCTGTCTTCCTTTCCTTCCACATTCAGCCTTTGGTTTATTAAGCTGCCTTCATCTTCATATCACAGTGTGAACTTGGAGTGCACAAATTATATTTTAGATGACTATAATAAAAGATGCATGCCAGGAGTAGTCACAAAAATCAACCTGAGAAACTCCATCTTCAACAATAAAGTATGTTTTAGTTGCCAACAAAAAGGATCAGGCTAAAATTAATCTGAAGTAACTTCCTCTAAAATGTGTTTCATGTGGACATTTGATGTGCTCTTCTGAGTCCCTGGTACCAGCATTGATAGCTGATGTGTGATCTTTTTTCTTGCTGATAGAGGTTATCTGAAAAACAAGACAACTCGGTTCCAAAGAAGCAACTGAAGCCTAGCAATGGCTAAATATCAACAAACACTTGTAGGATCCTGACATATCCAGCACTCTTCCACTAATGCTGTCACATCACTCGGTTTCCAATAGCTCATCTGCATTAGCCAAAGCACTAAGTTAATTCATTAGAATTTAAAAAAATTAAAAATTAAAACTAATTCAGCAAAATATCTTGGATCTTGTCATGCTGGAGCTTTCATAGAAGGAAATCTGAATTTCCCAACTTGACACCCATATACTGAGATATTCAAAAGAATAACTTTTTGTAAGTCTTAATTATTTATTTTTAAATCTGTAAGGCAAAAACAAGAGTTTGTTCCATGTAAAATAGCAATCCTTGTGCAGTATCTTATGGTTTCATGGGAAGTATCTTTCAGAATGCATGCAAAAAGTTACTGTAAAACTGCTCTGTCAAAAAAAGCATTGTTATCAGGTAATTTTTCACTACATACAGCTTGATAGAAATAATAAAAAACCTTCAGGCAGCAACCTTTTGATGTACAATAAGGAAATTTTACAACTTTGAACAGAATCCATTTTCATAGCTTTGTATGACGTCTTGACATAACAGAACACAATTCTGGTATCTTCTAGACAAATATAGCTGCATCTTTAAAAACACAGGGTAATTTCAACACCTTGGTTTGTCCCAGCAAAAAAGTAGTTTCCTTGGATCCAGAATACAGAGGAATGCCTCTGACAGGCAGCGAACAAAACAGAAATAAATTAAACTCATCTGGGGAGGAATTCAGACATGACTCTCAGTGTGACATAGAGTAACCTACCATTAAAGCTAGGAATTCTTCCAGTGGAGAGAGCAGGTCTCTGAAAAGATAAAATGAATGGATTGCCAACAGTCTACCGACTGTGAAGTTCAGTTCTCATGGAGGTACAGCCTAGCTGAAAATGTAAGCAACTTACTATCCTGGCATGGAAGGAGTGTGGAGAAAGAGAGAACACAGCAGATCAAGGAAGAGCTCGTGTTGGAAAGCTTCAACACAGCCAACCTTAATGCAATTCACAGCCTGAGAAGCATCTCAGTCTGATGACAACCATCACCCACGAGCACAACTCATGCTCCAATCTGGAAGCCATGCAGCCCTTCCCAGTTTTTGAGCAAGTTTAGGAACGAAAGGTACCTAGCACATAAACTCCATTTTACAAGAAACATGAGGCTCAGATGATAGATAGCACCTTCATCTTCTGGTTGAGCAGGTATTTCAGAAACACAATAGATTTGCAAATCCTAGCTAACAGGCTTAACTGACTGAAGCAACAATAACACACTTTCCCACACAGTCCTACAAAGGGTAACAAGCCCTCCTCTCCTCCACCACCCATTTCAATTACATTTAAATCTCACTCACCAAGGAATTAGGAAAAATACAACAGAGATCACTGTCTAAGGATCTTGACTGCATGGTCTGCTTGAGCCCTCAACAAAAAACTGATCCCAGAGAAACAGATCCTCAAGAGGGACATGAAGGACAGACTGCAGCTTCTATTTATATCCTCTAAACAAATTAAATACCCATTTCTCATCTGCCAGAGAGTGCTCCATGAACATGGAATGGTTTGGATTGGTAGATACCTTTAAACATGATCAAGTTCAACCCCTGTGTGCCATAGGCAGGGACATCTTCCACTAGACCAGGCTGCTCAAAGGCCTACTTAACCTGGCCTGGAACTCTTCCAATGATGTGGTGTCCACAGCTTCTCTGGGCAATCTGTTTCAGTGCCTCATTAGCATCACAGTAAAGACTTTCTGCACAACATCTAATTAAATCATTGCCCCTTGTCCTGCTTCTATATGCCCTTGTAACAAGTCTTTCTCCAGCTCTTTTGTAAGCCCCCTTTAAAAGTGTCAGGAAGGCTGCAGTAAGATCTCCCTGGAGCCCTCTCTTCTCCTGGCTGAAGAACTCCAGTTCTCTCAGTCTGCCCTCACAGGAGAGATGTTCCAGTGCCCTGATCATCTTCATGTCCCTCCTGTGGTCTTTCTCCTACAGGTTGCCATCTTCCTTATGCTGGAGGCCCCAGGGGGGAGAGTAGAGAAAAGGGGAGAATCACCTCCCTTGACCTGCTGGCCACATTCCTTGTAACATAGCCCAGGCTATGGCTGTTCTGGACTGCAAGAGCACATTGCTGGGTCATGCAAAGCTCCTTGTCCAACACCCCCAAATCCTCTTCCTCCTTTAAAGGCCTATCACAAAGCAATATGGAAAGAAAACTTCCAGACCAACAGACCATAACCAGAGCTGATACCCCTTTAGTAACCCATTGTACTGATAATTGGCTTTAAATTTTAGTTCAAAGAAAGTTATTTTACAAGAAGTTTTAAAAATAATTGCTTGATTTCCAGTCAAGTGACAGTTTCATTACATATTTGGGTTTGTAATTTTGGAGTTTTTTAGTTTATCATTACTTACTTTCATAAGAATATTTTAAGGAAATTGAAACAAAATCTAAACAAAGAACAAAATCCACCCACAATCCTGAAACTGATTTTTCACTGTTCTATATGAAAAGTTGTTTAGTAAAATTAATGTACGCACATCAAAGATTTTCATGAAAGAGTATTTTGCTGAAATACTCCAGCCAGAAGAGATACTTAATGTTTCTAATATCACCAAGATTATTTCAAAAGTATGGTTTTTATTTTAAGGGATAAAGAGTTAGAAATATTTGCATATTTTTCATTTGAAATCCATTAAGAAAAAAAACCAACCAAACAATTATCCCAAAATCCTGTTAGAAGAGATACAGCTTTGATGCTCATGAAAATTTAAGTACAGAAAAATATAATGTTTCCTCGAGATAAAAAACTATGATAGCCTTACTTTCATTCAATAAGCAATGATAATGACTTTGAAGAATGATTTAAAACTATAATTTTGAGGAAAAAAATCATTTTAACTACTGATAAAAATAGTGAAGCTATGGAAACTGAACTGAATGGGCCTACCAAGACAAAAAAAATAAAATACTAAAAGCTTGCATCAGATACTTAATTTATGTTTCCTTCGCTAATAATATCTACCCCATACTCCACAAAGAGTCCTTGAAATGCATCTTCAATGCTTGTTTTTCATGACAATTCAATTTTTACTTAATTTGAAAGTAAAACCATAAACCACTGTTTGAATATTATGATAAGGATTATACTGACTATTACTATTGAAGATCAAAAGGAGATTTTTTAAATGCTATCTTATTTAAACAGTGAAGATAGGATAGGACTTAAAAATTAATTATTTCAAATTTCCATTCTGAAGAAAGTAAAGTCCAGCTAGGTGAATAATGATAAAGAAATCACTGGCCAGTAAATATCTAGAACAACTAACAGTACCTCACTGAATAGATATTTTTATCCAGATTTATCTTATTTAGAACAGATATGTAGGTTCATTAGTTACTTTTAGACTGTAAAAAGTTCTGTAGAGCCCTTCCTCTCAAAGGAGCAAATTTTCTTTGCCTGTAAGTAATGTGTCACCAATGCAGCCAACCAAAAAGAACCACTTGTTGGAACAAGAGATCCAATAATGCCACATTTTTTAAAAACAAGCAACCTCTTCACATTTTTAAAAGTAAATCCAAATCTTTCTAAGTATGTCAACAACAACAAAAAAAAAACAAACAAACAAAAAAACAAAAAAACAAACAAACAAACAAAAAAAAACCACAAAAAAAAAAAAAAAAAAAAAAAAAAAAAAAAAAAACCAACAAAAAAAAAAACCCAAAAATTTTTCAAAAAAAAAAAAAAAAAAAAAAAAAAAAAAAAAAAAAAAAAAAAAAAAAAAAAAAAAAAAAAAAAAAAAAAAAACCAAAAAAAAAAAAAAAAAAAAAAAACAAAAAAAAAAACCACCAAAAAAGAAAACCCCAGTATTTGGAAGGTATTAATTTTTTAGATCTCCATGTGTTCCTTCTCGCCCTCCCCGAGAGCCTACAACTGAAAACATGCTTCCTCAGTTTTGACCACCAATAATAAGAAGGGCCTCCAAATACTTATATTTACATTCATAATTTACTGGTGCTCACTAGGCATTCCACTTTCTTTCATTTACGCCATGAATTTTTAGAATAGAAAATACGATCCAACTAAACAATGTATGTGTTCAATGGTAGTTTGCAATTAAATGTGCCAGACATCTGTGAAGGTCCTGTACAAGGAAAAAGAAATGGTTCTGCAATTTTAAAAGCACACAAAATTAAACAATGTTAATCTCACCTCCACAAAGGAAATCTTTTGTAAGAATCCACAGTATAATGACCAAATACAGATAAGGAGAATCAAATGCTTCCGGGTAGAAAACACACATATATACTAAACTCTGGCAGTCAACCAAAACAGAAAATACTATTTGACAGTGATAAGAAGGAAGGCATTCAAACATGACCCTAATCTTTTCTTCCATGAAAAAGAAGGATCTTCCAGCCTTCCTCTTTAAAACAGAAATCCCCCAGTAACTGTGCCACAGCAGCGTAATGTTTAACTTAAAATTAGTTGGATGCATTTTGAATAGATCCAGAACTGACAAATTTACAAAACTCCCTTCCATTTATTTGTTAAATTTAAATTGTAACTTACCAGTCTACCACCAGAACAAATAAATGACAGTTATCTGCTATACAAGAGAGTTGTAAATAGCAGTAGCTGCTTGATAAGACTTGAAAAAGCAAACATTTAACTTCCTCTTTAACATACTTAATTGTAACATTACAATTCAGGGTAAAATATGTCGCCCACTATGAACTTATCACAATGAGAAAAGATACAGTTTTTCTGTTCATCTAGGGGCTTTAAAACCACAATGTAGCTATTTGATACAAATCCTACAAGATGCAAGTTCTGAGCCTTCTGTGTGAAAGCTGGGCTTGAGTTTCCAGCAATGTGTCATACAAGGGGTGCTAGTTAGTGGGAAATAGTCCCAAGATGTGTAAATAAAAGCTATAGAGCATCAAATGTAAACACTTTCATCCATAACACATGGAGTAGAATGTGGAAATATAAAAAATATTTAATACAAACTGTTTACTGGTATCACTGTCCTCCAAGAAGTCTTTTAATAGCATCACATGTATGAAGAGAGACATTCAGCAATCTGCATAAGAGAACAAGCTAATTCCTCTCTGTCAAACAAGACTTTCCAGAGCTGGCAGTGGAGTTACTAAAAAGCTGTGTGCCACTGCCAGTTCTCACAACTACTCAGATTCTATTGGGGTATCACAAATGGCAATGCACCTAGGACAGCCACTACACATAGCTAAGACTTATTCATCACTCAAAAGTATCAATCACCTTTTTTTAATTATACCACACCACTGCAGATGTCAATGCAATTAGGAAAGTCCACATTTCAAAAGCTGAAAAGCAGCTGTTTGTTGAAATACAGACATATTAATAGTAGTGTATAACGATCAATCCCTGCATAGAACTCAAATTCTGTTTACAACTACAAATAAAAGGATTCAAGCTCCATGTTTACTGTATCTCCTTACACCTGGTGCCCACCAAGCCACTCTATCACTGTCCTCCTTGGCTGGACAGGGGGAGAAAAATACAACAAAAGGTTCATGAGTCAGGAGCCAGAAGAGAGAAGAAATCACTCAGCCATTACTATCATGGGAAAAACAAGCATAGTGTGAGGAAACAAATTTATTAAAAAATCAAGAGTAAGACAATTATAAATAAACTTTAAAACACTGTCCCTCCATCCCTCTCCCTCTTTCCCAAGCTCAACTTCACTCCCAAATTCTCTCCCTCCTTCTCCCAAATGATAAAGAGAGACAAGGAATGGGGGCTGTTGTTTTGTCCATTTCACATTGTCTCCATCACTTCTTCATCCTTGTTTTCCTCCCATGCTCCAGCATAGAGCCCCCCACATGGGACACATTCCTCTGTCATCTTCTTCAACATGGGTCCCTTCCATAAGTTACCCTTCTTACACAAAGGGATCCAACATGGATCCCTTCCATGGGGCGCAACCTTCACAAATGGACTGCTCCAGCATGGGTCCTCCATGAGGTCCCACATTCTGCCAGAAAACCTGCTCCAGCACAGGCTCTCCATGGGGCCACTCCCTCCCTCTGCTTCTGGTCCTCCACAGGCTGCAGGAAGACCTCTGCTTCCCCATGGACCTCCATGAGCTAGAGAGGCAGCTGCCACACACTGGTCTGCACCAGAGGCTGCAGGGGAATCTCTGCTCCAGCACCTGGAACACCTCCTCCCTGTCTTCATTCACTGACCTTGCTGCGTGCTGGGCTGTTCTGCTCACATATTCTCACTCCTCTCTCCAGCTGCAATTGCTCCTCTGCAGTAACTTCTTAAATCTGCTGCCCACAGTCACTGCCACCATCGCTGATGGCAGCAGTGGGTCTGTCTTGGAGCTTGCTGGCAGCAGCTCCATCAGACATACGAGAAGCCTCTGGCAGGTTCTCACAAAAATCACCTGTGCAGCCCCCCCACTAGCAAAGCCTGGACACATAAACCTACTACATCCTCTGAGACCAGGATCATACCACTCCAATCCCCAAACACCACACCTTCAAAAACTGAGCATTATCCCAGACATTATCCCCATGAAGCATCATAAGAGAGGTTTTTATATGAGAATCTACTTCCCAAAGATCAGTTTTATTACTTAAAGTATTTTTCTTCTACAGCTTATTTTGATGCTTATACAATAAAAGACTTTGGGCAAGTCTTTGTTTTCAGTCACAGTACAAACCTATTGACCTAGAGTGGTTGTTCTTAACTTAAAAATATATGAGAAGAAAAAGACCATTGAAAAATAACAAAAAATATTACAAGGGAAAGAAAACAGACTACGAAACTGGAAGCTACTTACCATATAGCAGTACCAAAATGTATTAACAATTACTGCTAAATGCTACTTTTCTCAATAACTCTCTTGGCTGTATTAATTTTTAATAACGCTCGAGTAGCCTTTCATTATAGTGTTTTAAAGATCTCATTTTGCTACTAAGTATAGACTATTTAGTTGGATTTCCATTTTCTAAATAAATAGAAATGCCAAAGAGTTTTTCTTAAGTTAGGATTGCTTTTAGACCACAAATCTCCCTATCTCCCAGGCAGTTTTCAGGATTTCTTAAAGGAATTTTAAATCAAAATTCATGTTGGCTGCACTGTCAGCTGCAGCTGTGCCATGTCCTGCTTGCAGTATGAAGTATGTGGTCTCCTCAATCATTCATGCTCTACAGAATGCATACATAAGAGAATTTTTCTACCTGTGATTTTTCAAAAACTAGTGCAACAAACATACATGGCCAGTTCAGATGTACTGCTTAAAACAACCCAATGCTCATCCTCAAACATGTTCAGGTTGCTTCATCAGCTCCTTACTAAGGAAGGCCTAAAATCTACTATAATTCTACAAGGAGCTTATGAGAGAGGAATTTTGAAGCAATAACTTAAACAAGGTGCTCCCAAGACTTCTCTGACCTCCAGAAAGAATTTAGATTGTAACGATACCTCAATATTTTTACTGTTTTTTTCTGCACTTCCAGATAATACCAGATTTTTGGTACAAGACATATTTAGGATTGATATGGGCCAGAATAAAATACATTATATGTGCTGCTTTCTTTTCAGAGTGAAGTAAATTCCGGCCAAAAGAGAGCTCTGTGGACTTAAAGCAAGTTGAAAAGCCATTTATGTCCTAACTCCTGCATGAGGAAAGCTCCATTACAAGTACTTGCAGCCATCCTAACTTCAGAGGACAGGCTAGGACCACAAACCAAAGGTGTGACAAATGATCCAAGAACTTAAATCTGGCCTGTAAAAGATACTTTCTATTCACACTCTGAACTCTCTTAATTGCATTTAGTTTTAAGAGAAGGATTTCTTAAAAATTTCAACACAAAGCACTTTGAAACCCACATGATGGCTTAGACTCTGGTATTAACAGATGGTCATAATTCCCTCAGACACCTCAAAAATTAATAAAACATCATGTAACAAGTCATTTCAAGGTCTCTGTAAATCCAGGCAGACACTGCATCACTGAAATAAGATAACCTGTTGTATTCAGGACTTTCCCATCGTGCTGTTAGGTTTTTATTTTTTAATGTAAAGTTTCATCTAATTTGGGTAATTTTGATATTTTTCCAGTTGAAAAAAACTGTACTCTAAAAAAAAAATACCAGAAATGTATCAGCTTCAACTATCTAAAACTTATCAGCCTCACTCAGCTGAAACTTCTGTTTCCCCCATTTCCCATCCTTCTTGATCACACTTAGGTACACTAAAGGCTCCTAATACATTATAAACATATTTGCATTAGTTTGAGCTGTTTGGTACCTGAAAAAAAGAAAGTTTAAACTACAAGTTCAAGTGACAAAATGGATTACAGACTTGAAAACTACTTTTTTTAACTAAGACACGACATGCACCTGAGTAGATCCAAATTTGTTCTTAACTAGAATTTAATCACATTTTATTAAGGAAAAAAAATGCAAACAAACAGAAACTATTTTACTATAGTCAGTTTTCCCTTGTTATAGAATCATCACAGAACCATAAAACAGTTTGGGTTTGAAGGGACCCTGAAGATCATCTTATTCCAATCCCCCTACCATGGGCAGGGATATCTTCCAGTAGACCAGGTTGCTCAAAGCCCCATCCAACCTGACCTTGAAAGTATAACAAAACCCTTACACTAATAATAAGGGAAATCATCACAACTGTGAGCACTGGGAATAACCTGCTTCTGGGTTTTAGAAAATACCTGTAATTATCAACTTCACTGAAGAACCATCCATTTTAAAGACCATATTAGCTCGTGAGCACTATGTTTAAAATATCAAATACTGTACTGTATCAACTATGAAAGACTAACTACCTCTCAGCAACTAAGCTTACACATTGTTCTAGTTACAATGTGTTTATTACTGTACATTATAAGTTACTTTGAATAAATGCTTTTCTGTTCATGAAACATGAACTATAAAAATTTTGTTATACAATCATCTTTGTTTCATATATTACAATTTCTAAGTTTCATACAGTTATATGCACATGAAGTGTTATTGAATATTTAATATATAAATACTAGACTATATATAAAGTCATGAATCTATTATTTTTAACAAACCCAATGCAGAATTTCAAGCTTGGCTCCATACTGAATTTTGTATTTTTACTTTTCCTTCTATGATCAAAAATCTATAGCTTTGAAAACTACGCTAACAGCTCTTCTAGTGTGATTTCATTTCATGCTTATTTGTTGAATAAGGTAGCATTTATAGTATATGTAAAGCACAACCAAGTTTCATTAACTCAGTATTATGGCATTAACTTTGTATTTTCTCAACAAAATATTAAATGTAGCTACATTTTACATTTCTGAAATCCAAGAAATAAGCTTACATACAACCATAACTGTGATTTGCAGAACTGACAGAGAGTCTTGGGTTTGTGTTTCATCCAAGACTATCTATTAACAAGCAGGTGCAATGGATGAAAAGCAAATGCTCACTGCTGTGGCTCACCAAGGTCTGTTTTCTTTCTTGGCTGCATGTGGTGCAAATTGTCCTTTGCTGAGTTAGGCATTGCTACATTGGATTATTTGTGGTAGATATTGCAGCTCATACTGTGAGATGAGGAAGAGGACTGCTATAATTAAAAGGCTTCCCAGATTCCACCTCCCACTTTTTCTTATCTGCACAAGGAGAATAAAGATCTAAATGTGTGAATGATTAAGGGATTGGAACATCTGACATACAAAGAAAGGCTGAAGAGAGCTGGGATTATTTAGCCTTAAGAAGAGAAGGCTTGAAGAGATCTTATAAATGTGTATTTGTAGGGGGGGTAGGGTGGCAGGGAGTAGACGCAATGGAGCCAGAAGACCCTTCTCAGTGGTGTGTATGAGCCCAGGATAGAATGACAAAGATTCTTTTCAGATGGACTCAATTCACTTCAGCCTTGGACAGTGGACTCAACTCTAATGAGGTCTTCTTTTAGGTCTATTTCTGCATTCACACAGTGCTCTCTAAGGTATCAAAAGATGCAGTGAAGAATGCAGCACTTCCATGAGAAACAGAGTGGATACGAAAGTCTTTGAAATCACTTAATAAGCTACATAAAATAAAACAAACAAAAGACAGACTTCGGCATGTGCTTCAAAGGTATATATGCCATAGCTGAAGATTACAGAAGAAGCAGCAAAGACTTTTGGAACCCCAGACACTAAAATATGGGGCAAGGGCTCCACAAGTCTCTTGAGAGGAAACATAAGAATGAAATAGCTCCCATCTCCTGAGCATATTGCTTGGAACACCTTATTCAATCCAATGCAGTCTTACACCAACATTTCCATAAGTTTCAGCTATTCGGTAGATGAATATTAACAGCCAAGAAGCCATCAGTCACAGATATGACTCATAAATACTGCACACACCTTGCCATTTACAAAACCAGATAATTTATTTCACTGGAACAACAGAAGGAAAAGAGGGGGTGCTGAGCTTTTACTGGAGCTCTCAATCTCAAAACAGCAAAAGCCACCAGCCTTGAAAGTGTAACACACCACTTAGTAAGGCTCTTTACCTTCTTCCTTATTCCATAACTTAACATAGCCAAAAATGCATATTTCAGAGACTCCTCATTAAGTTTCATTATTGACATAAATATTATAATTTGAAGAGGGATGAAGCTATTTTTTTTTTCCTATATAATAGGCTTTTTTCTCTTTTTAGGCAAAAATTCTTTACCCATTCTCTCAATATTCCAATTCCTGCAATTAAACAGAGGCAGTTAATGTCCTTTTGCAAAGATGCTGAATTCCCAAGTCCATTCTCCAGACCCCCAGGAAGCTCATTCTCCTAGCATTCTCATATCTACTAGTTGATGCTTGCTCCCATTATGAAGCTGCTATGCAACTGGAGCTGACATAGCTCCATAGCTCCATTCTGATGTGTGTGTCCTATTGGAAGGGGTAAACAGTTTTCCCGTTCTTCTAGACATAAAAACGTACATTTGCCTTTAGCAGGAATGCACCTCTGATTTCAAAGTTACCCTTTTTTCAGGGTTTCTTTTTTTTTATTAAAGGTTTTTAACATTAACAGTGACATAGGGAGATTTTTTTGCTCCCAATTTAATAAAAAATTTTTTTATGCAGTGAACTACACTAAAAATTGTTGAAGATTAAGGGAAAACGCTGACTGATCAGGCATAAGCAATACAAAACGGCTTGGCTTGAGTTGGTTCACTACGAGCTGGAACATGTATTTCATGGCTACTATTCTGTATTTAATGAAAGCACACTATTGTTTTCTGTAACTCTGTAGTAGGAGTCTGTTGCAACAGGTTTGTATGGGACCCTTTCTCAATCAAAGGACAGGTTTTCAAATTCTTATTTGTGTTTATATGTAAACTATACTTTTTATGAAACAAAATTTAAAAAAAAAACCTGCTATAGTGGTATTGTGGAATCAAAATTCAACAAAAGTTGGAAAACTTTATGTAATTTAGTATTTGTCAGAGAATATGAAGAGTAATAAAGCAAAAAAAGAAGTGAGATCACATAAAACTGATTACAATGCCTCACTGGTGTAGAAGAATCTGCTCAAAGAATGATTATTTCCATCCTTCTGTCTACACTGTCCCAGTACTACAAAAGCCATGAGGTAACAAAAAGCATGATATGAATAACAACTTCACTGGCAAGTGAATATTTTGCCGTATCTCACTTCCAGTTAATTCCAAAACTTAATAGTGATTCCACATAGTTAAGGAAGGCTTTCAACTGTTAAACAAAAGGGCAGTGAAAGAAACATCATTTTGCAAAGACAGATGCCAAGCATTTGTAAGCTGTTGAACAGCATTAGCAGTACTCGCATTTATACAAGCTTTCAGTGAATTGTCATGTTGGAGCAATTTCAGTGATGCAACCCAATTTTAAAGCAAAGCAGGGTAGTCATATTATAGGGTTGCATTAAAATAAATGAACTGACATTGCTGGTGTAAACCTCAGTAACACCAAAACTACTTAGACTTACTTATTTACCAAAGGTTATTACTTTCCATCTATGTCAAAAGTACAAACAATTGCTAAACTGGAAACTTTACTAGAATGCAATTTTAGTGGACAACCAGTGGTTGATTAGAAGTCGAAGTGCTTCTCTACTGGAAATAACAGATAATCTTTCTCTTAGTTATTAATGTCATTAACAATCTTCTTAAATTGGAAGTTATGAAATTACACTTCAAACAGCTGAAATCCATCTTAATCGTATTGTTGAAGTGGATGTTTCTATCATTAAGGAAGCAATATGTGACTCTCCACAAATAAAATATTTTGTAGTTGTTCATTATCTTTATGCTGCTGATCATGTATCAGATACTGTATCACTGTAGTACATCTTGCAAACTCCTGCAAGACAGATGTCGGAGATAGGACATCAAATTCAAACCTGATGTTTCAAGAGATATGCTGTCTCTGATTATAAAAGCAAATTCTAAATTTGATTCAGACTTAAAGAAAGCTTAAAGGTTCTGTCTATGCAAGAATTAGTAAAGCTGCAAAATGGGGTATTTCCATAAAAATAAATGGTAATGAATGATTAAATTTAACTAAAAAAACTGAACTTCATCAGCATAAACACACTACTACAGTGACCCTCTGGCCACCAGGCACATTGAATATATAATGAGGTAGCTGCAATGATACTGTTCTGTGTAAAGTACAATAAAACACTGTACACTAATGGAAGAGCAACACAAATTAATCTGAAATAGATTTACTGAGACATGCCAAAATGCAAAATGGAAAAGGTGCAGAACCAAGTAATGAACAGGTAAGACTAAGAAGTTGATTTAAAATAGCTTAGATAGCTTATTAAGTTAACATTCTGTTAATATTGTGCACAGCATTTATCAGAAGAGATTCAGTTTTGGTACCAACCCAATCACAGATTTCATTCCACTTTGACTAAATTCAATACAGTGCAAAAGGGGAAAATACACTTTGGTAGACATTCAGAGATGATTATAGAGGTTTTGGGTGTTAGTTCTTGGTTGGGTTTTTTTAAGGATGCAATACAGAAAGTGATTCATGTATTTGAGATGTATGAGTGAACACACTGAAAAGACAATGAAAGAAAAAAACTGCATCACAGCCTCTTAGACTTCAGCTTCGTCAGTGTTATAAATCATGGCCCCAACTTCTACCCCTGTGAGTGCTCATCTGAAAGCAGGGACAGGGGAAAACATGGAGGGCAGAGAGACAGATTAGTGTATAACCAAGCACACAGCTAAACACTTAGTCTTGTAAAACACATGGCTTAAATGGGGAATCAGGTCACAATTTCGTAAAAATAGCATCCTGACAGAGAAAGGTGCTAACCCTTTGCTTGATACAAAGGGATAAAACACAGGTAGGGTCTCAGGAGGGAGAGGGGGGAAAGGCCAAGGATTACAGGTTTTTTTTTCAATACCAGTCTCACTACTTTATTACTTCAGTATGACAAAAATAAAAAAAGCCTCTAGGTATTCACCTCCCCTATAATCCATGAACTGAATCCTGTAAAGACAAGTGAGAAATAAAGTCAAGTAAGATGTAAAGCTAAGAAGAAAACAGCTATTCAGAATTATGCATTAAGGAACACTCAGTTACATGCCAATATGACAGATTTTAGAAGTTATGGCCTATAGAAATGTATCAACCCAACATAGGAGAACCACAGCAGATTCTAAGCCACCTGCTGAGATACCATTAGTGCTTTATGACTGGTTCAAGGATTGAAAAAACTTCTTAGCCATAAACATCTACTGTCAAAGATTAGATAAAAAAGTAAAAAAAAAAATCAGTCATAATAAAATAACTAACATTCTGTTATTCAAATATTTTCTGTAACCAAAACTAAGTTTTCCACAGAAGCATTAAATAATGACAACAGCTACAGTACTCTAAAGTAGCTGCCCATGGAATGTTATGACAAACTCTCACGTGAGATACTCTCTTTTCATACAGCTCTGATAGCTTGTTCAGCAATGTCCAAAAGCAGATTAGTTGGATAGATGAGCATGATACCAAGAGGCCACTGGGACAGACAGTAACTTGGACATGGACTGCCACCTTCAGTTAAGTGTTACCTAAGCCAAAACCCACAAAAAAAGCAAACAAACAAAACCCCCTAAAAAGTCCCAACTTCAAAATTTGCCCAAACTTCACTTTCTTGATTAGTACCATCTATCAGCAGAGAATTATACTCAAAATGAGAAAGCTTTCACCAAGAAAATGGAATAAGATACTCAAGCCTGCAAAGCTAGTTCCACAAGAAAAACAGAAGTCATATGACAGCAGCTACAGCTCAGGAGGCCCACGCTTTCTCAGACTACAACAGCAACCAATGAACAAAAGTAGTTTTTTCCTCCCCACATAAAAGTAAAACTGTGCCATGGGACAGTGAGCAACCAAAATTGTAAATGTATTCAAATAACTCAAATAACAATGCCAACTATAGCTTAAGAAGACCTTCAACCAACCTCTGAAGAAAAGAAGTACCAAAGGAAAAAAAAAACATCTTTCTTACACAGGCCTCCCTTTACATCTTTCCTTATGACCACTACTACAGAAAGCCTGTAGGGAGAGAAGGATCTCTCACATAATTCAACCCATTTGCTCTGAAGCTGCAAATGCCACTCCTACGAGTACACAATGTGACAGAGCACTAAAAAACGGCTTACCTCTTGTGATGGGTGACTAACACTGAAGTAGGATGGAACAGCCAAGAAAACGAGAAGAGCTAGGCAGAAGCGTGGGCTGCAGTCAACAAGAACAGAAAAAGACTTTTTGAACTAAGCCTGGTGTTTGACCTACTTCTTACAAGCACTCTCTAGCCTGACAAAACATATATAAAAGCTTTCCAGATTGCACAAGGAGAACCCTGGTCAGCTACACCTTTATCAGACTGAAATCTGTTCAAATCTGCATCACATCATCTGTTCAAGATGCACAGGCAAAATAAGCAGCATGTTTAGCACCAGTCACAACTTCTTAGTATCACTCAGCTTCCTGTTCACCTTGCTTATTGGGCATTGCCATAGAATCAGCACTACAAAACCCAAAATCACAAATGCCAGGAAATTCAAACTGGGACAGAGAAAGACTCCTAAAAGCTGAGAAACAATGCAACTCACATAGTTGTGCTTGATCAAAGATGGCCAAAGAGTCAGTTCAAAATATACAATGAAGAAAAAATTCCCAAGACCGTTAAAATACTGGAAAAGCAGAGAATGAGAAAGCAAGTCAGTAAAACAATGGATGGAAAGACCAGTCAAGGTATATTAAAGAAAAATAATTAAAGCCATGTGTGGGAAACTTTGCACTAGGAAATAAGAAAAACAAAAGTAGATTAAGTAGAAGAATACAGGTAGATAGACTGACTCACTTCCACTTTAATATCACATTTTCTGGAGCACATGGTGTAGAACTATATTTTAAACATCAGTTTAACAGCAACAAGCACATCTACCATGCAATAACAACATCCCTGACAGCACTCTAAGAAAACTAATAGAGCTATTCAAAGGGGATAGGCCTGCTCATCAATAGAAGCACAGAAGTGGTGTCAAAATATCCCAAAAGAGAAATCCCCTGGAGCAATTAGAGGATTACACTGTTTTTAAGTAAAGCCCTTTCTAGTCTGGAGCTTTGCAGTACACAAGGGTCAGTGAACACACAACTCAGAGAGAGCATGCTGAGCCTGGGAATTCATATTAAACCCATGGACCAAAACCAAAATAAGTACCATCACAGAAACATGCATGTGATACAATGAGGCATTCCCTCCTACTTCCAGAAATGTAAAAAGAATACCATATTCTATAAAATCATTCCAAAAATGCCTTCATCTCATAGATTCATAAGATCTTCTGACTTTCTCAGTACTAACATCAGCAGGTCTTTTTGGTCTTTTTGAGTCCTTCATAGGCACTGGCATACAAAAGGGTGAATCCTCTCTCCATTATGTCTTTCACTATAATGTTACAAAATGAAAAATAACACAAGCAATACTAGGTATTCTACAAAAAGCAATACTAGGTATTTTACAAAGTGATACTCCATTAAACAAGTTCACCACTTTAACAGAACTTTGAACACAGCAAGTTCTGAGGAAACATTAAGAAAAGCATCAAGAGAAACAACTAATTCCATAAACAATGGAGGCATGCCCAAGAACAAAATACTGTCTGAGCTGAAAGTCCACTGTTAAAATTTGGCAAAGCTGAAAATCCAACAAGATACTAGACCAGAAAGATTTTCAGCACTGCAAAAAATACACTTTCTCACCTCAGAGATACAATAAATTACTATGTCCATCAGTATCAGAAGGTACTATATGAGTTAAGCCCAAAATGCAGTAACAGAGATCACAGTGTGTGGCCACCAAAACAAACACTTAAAGGTAAGAACTCTTCAAGAGAAACCCTAAGAAAGAAGAGTGACGACCTCCATGACAAGGGCACACCAGAACAAAGTTTTGTCTCGGACATTTATTGCTGCTCCCACGCAGATGCAGAGGAAGAATGAACAGATTTACTTAAGCTTTACACAAAAGACAGCAATAATCTCAGATAAGAAAATTTTAAAAGTATCTCCATCTTTAACTTCTGATTCTCTCTGGTAAAAGAATATCTCTGCTATGCAGAATTCTTATACTAAAAAGCTATTACCAAATGGCTTATAGCAACCCAATATGGCATAGTGTAGGTTATATTTCTCTCAGAGACTTAGCGTATCAACTGATGTATCAAAACAAGATCAGCTCTCTAGCACTGTTCACTCATCACACTTGCATCAAAAGCCATTCAGGAGTAGTACAGGTAAAGACTGAAGAAAAACAAACCAACAAAAATACCAAACCAAATAGTTCTCTCTACCCTCATCTACCCCCTGAAGAATGCTTCTAAAACAGAAAACTGCACTTTATTTCAAGATGTTACTAAAATCCTTAATACATAATGAGACAATGTTTAGTAGTTTAGGCATATGCCATCAGCTTTACTTTGTATCTGCCATATTCGCTGTTTGTTTTACATGTGAGTAAATGAAGTTGAAAATATAAAAACATAATTTTGAAACTGCCCTGACAAGAAAAAAATTACAATACAGCATCTCTCTGCTTTGGGAATACTGACTGTTGTATATTAGAGTCCATCTGTTAAGTAATGACTGATCCAGGATGCATCGCTGCTGCAGCAGACTCACAAGCAGTTTCACATTCATATACATCTCCCAGTGCTGAGAGAACTGTTAAACACTCTTGTGTTTATTTTAAAATATAAACATTGTTTTCAGCAACAGGAACTGATTAGTAGGTCTATCTTATTTGCATTAATGGATGTCCTCCACACAGATACCAAAATATACTCTTAACCTCTTCACCAAAGACAAGCCAATGTTAATCCAGTTGCTGGTGCACTAACAGCCAGAATTAAAATGAGCTTAAATATCAGTAAGAATGAAAGAAGAAAGAAAACCAGAAAAGGATTAAACATCTTTGTATCCGTCATGATCTATAGAAAGCCAGTTAATAAAATAACTGCATGTCATTCACTTATTTCGAGTGCTACTTTTAAAGAAATGGGTAATAAACCAATGAAGTTATGATGACTTGTACCACACTTGTACAAAGAACAAAAATAAAATTTACAAGTCACATTTCAAGCTGTCAAACAGCTTGTAGAGAGGAATGGGAAATATACCAGATTACTGTTTTGACATATTCATAAACTATCAGTTTTAACCCTGTGTGTTCAGATAATCTATAAATATTAAAATGATCTGACCAAATTACGTCCTTCCCTGCATGCTGCAGCTTTTTCATTCAGTCTGTGCTAGGTCAAATGCAAATAACTGTCAGAGAAAGAATACATCTTTTTAAAGTGTTTGAAACAAAACATATTCTTTACATGACTTTGTATAAAATGACTGGAGGTTAGAAGCATTAAACTCATTTGAAACAAAGGCAGTTTCAATTAATTGCCATTCAGTTTTGAGCAGTCATTTTTCTATCCTATTCTATGTGCAAAATTTGAGGGTATTTCATTGACTGAACTGCTTCAAAAGCTTCGCTGCAGCAAATCTTGCATTCAGGAACAGCACCAAATTGCACATAATTGAAAGTGATTCATTTTTAGATGCACTCGCTTGGCTTCTGTAGGTTCCTCAGGCTTTGGTGTAGGTAGCGCAAAAACATTAAGTCATACAGTCCTGCAGTAACTCTTTCACTCCATGAAGTGAGCAGCTGACTAAGGAGCTACATTTTAGCATCTTCTCCTTGTTTCAGCTATTTACCTCTGTACAATAGTATTTTGCAACGCACAGACCTTGGACCAAAGTAGCAACAACGCTTACTTTGCAGACAAGAATGAGTTTTGGAAAGCGTGGCAGGTTATTAAGACATGGGCAACCCCATACAATACTGCAATACAACTAACTCTTTATTACAGATATTAAAGCATATTAAATCCTTGCAAAAATCTCCCTCCTCCCCCTTCCTCCACATAAAATGCTCAACTAGCTCTGATCTAACACGGTTAAACCCTTCACATGTTTCAGCCTCCAAGAAAAGATAACAGCTCAAGCTGGGTTTTTCTTAACGTTTTTCAATTAAAAACAGATACTATATTCATGCCATTCTTCTTCCCAAGAGGAAGCTGCTAGGTTAAAGGGCAGCGTCCATAACACGAAATTGCAAATTACTTAATCTCCTTATTTTTCTCACTGTAAATTGCACACACTGCACTTCTACAGGAGGCGGCCGGGACGAGGCACTGGGAAGGGGAAGAGTGGCCTGTCTGTACTAGGTAGGGTCCTGTCTGGAGTTTAGGGAGCGCTGAGGGGGCTTCTGTCACACGCACGACGGACGAGCAGATGAGCAGGTCGCGGGATTAACGAGGAGTTTGGGAAGGAAGGATGGCTGGAGAAGGGCCGTAGGTGTAGGAGGGACACGGGGACTGGGAGGATGCAGATCCCTGTCGGGCGGCACAGGGGCGGAGGGGCGCGGGGGCAGCCCCGCGAGGAGGTGGGCTGCGCGGGCCG